>JAGHQL010000119.1:0-83622 GCA_020080175.1 Glutinoglossum americanum
GACGCTGGCACACTGCCACTGCAACCCATCAGACCTACGCTAAGGTCTAACACCATAGTCTGAAATCGTTTTTCCTTAGTCACTTTTTGCATTTTTGTCAAAAATGGCTTTAAATGCAGTTTTAGGATGTCGTTGGTATAAGTAATCATATTCATTCATCGACCTTCAAGTGAAAATACCAATGGTCCAACTGTACTACCACATACTGTACCCCATGCACTAGTTGATACCTGACCACTTTTAAAAGAAGGTTTGAGAATTTTTTCAAGGTATTCTTCTCCTAGTTGCCTGGTTATCCATATCATCTTACTGTCTTTGCCAATTTCAAAAGTGACTTCATCTGTCCAAATAACACTATCACAATCTTCTTGACTCCAGCTCTTATACTCTTTACACCATTTAACTCTTGCTTTTTTATGCGCAGCTAACATAAAAGGCTTTTTTCTTGCTTTTCTTTTATTTAATTCTGCTTTCTTAAGGATTTTGTAAACAGTTGGTTTGCTGATCTGTATGCCAGCTGTCTTGGAGGGGGTGCTGAATGCAAGGATTGGTAGACGAGTATCGAGAGTTGCTGCACGAGTCAAAGATTGTTCTCCTCAAGTAGAATTTTTTGCTAGCCTTCCTGAATGCTTTTTATTAGCTAGGGACTCAGGATTTTCCTTGTATCGGTCTAAAATAGACTATACAGTACTGCAAGCAACTTTTTCAATTTTAACAATCTCAGAAAGTGACTTTCCAGCCTTGTGCCAAGTAACAATAGCAGAGCGCTTTGCAATAGAATGCTCTTTTCTAACAATAGCCATGTTTGACATTCTAATTTATATTATTTGTGATAGTACTGGTAGTTTTTATAGTCATTTTCCGTTGTTACGTGGCATATATGCACGAAAACGTGGCTGTACGATCACTTTTTTGACACTACTGTACTTAATTAATCCTACCACCAAAATCTCGATCCCTATCGTAAGTAACGGGATTCAGGTGAAGTCGAGCAATGAATATCGTTGTAAGTTATGGGAGCAGCATTGGGAAACCCTGTCCTAAACAAGTTTTCCCCGGATTTTTTCGCATTTTTATAATCCGGACGTGCTCTCTGGGGCGTCCCCTAGGCCTTTGGTAAGGTTATCCCTGGCTACTGAGACAACCGTTTCGCCCCAACTTTCGCGCAAGGGACACCCCTGAGCCCCACTTGCCGTAAAATATCCTAGTAGTCAGTGTCACGCATCTACCACTTTTCCCAAACTTGATCTGGGATGACCGTCCTCATTATTGCCCAGTGCCCTAACGCGCCGTGCTCTTGCCACCTTTCGAGCATCTGCATTGTCTTTCCAGTTCTCAATACCCCTATCTGCTCCTCCTCATCCTCAATGTGGAATAATTCCTGATCAACCTCATACTTTGGCCATAGGTAACTCTGTCTTGCGTAGCTTTCTAGGAAATCTTTCTCAGCGGGCTTACGGAAAGAAAAGGGGCTGTCAGACTTGGTACAAAAGATGACCAAGTTTGTAAAGTCGCGCTTTCTGGATTCGAGTTCAGCGTCGGAAGGCGTTTCGTTCTCACGGAAAATTCTGCAGACAGGGAAAACCGCTCTGACTGTGCGTACTATGAGGCGAGCAGATGGCGTAAGAAGGTCACCACCGTAGTTCTAAGGGGCAGTCCGTCAGACCGCATTGCAAATCGGCGTGGTTATAAAGAGGAAACACAAGACTCACGATTGCGATGACACCATCTGGTGTTAGCAGGTCACGCAAACTGGCAATGAAATCTATGGTGAAAAGGGTAGCAGGCTCTGCTCCTCCTGTGAAGACGTCATGAATAATATAGCTGTATCTTGGCCCGTGATTTTGTGCAGCTACAACAAACGTCACAGCATCCTCAATAACCGCCGTGTGGTTGGGGGGTAACCCGAAATACTGTTCGGCGAATTCATGCACGACGGGGTCGATTTCAACTATTGTAGTATTGATGCCATGGGCAATAAGGGCAGTGGCAGAAGTACCAATGCCGAGGCCTCTATTTTGGTGATATTAGTCTCGTTTGAGTAATGTGCCATCAAGAGTTTAGTTGTCTTACATTACCAAAGCAGTCTTCTGACTGCTGTTTTCGTCAGTAATGTCCTTTGTGGAGAACCCGGAGTCCGCATTGTGCCCTACACTACCTTGGGCTGCCTTGGCTCCCGCGGCTGATTTATCAGCTGATATTGAGAGCGCTTCCGGTTGTGGTGCCGGCGCTTGGCCATCTTTATTTGTAATCTCTATGAGTCTTACTGCCTCTAGCATGACGAAAACTGCATATACCGGCTCCCGGACCTTCGAGGTGTGCTCACTACCTCGGGGGGGCAGCAGCCATTCCCCGCCCAGGAGACTATGGTCACAACGTAGAACACGAAATCGATCTTTGGTGTTATCTAACACAGATAGGTAACCAGTTAACGAGTCCCGCCGAGCTAATATTTGGTAGTTCGAATGTGTTTGCAGAGTGCTGTTCAGGAGGGCGGTGGTGTGAGATAATGGGTTATGGACATTCCACAATGTCGAATGCAATAGAGCGGGAACCGTTAGGAGCAGCCAACTAGATGGTGAGAGGAGGGCATATAGGGCCCCGAGGGCGTATTGGAGTCCGGAACGGGTAAGAATGAAGCTCGTTGAAGAGGGTCTGTGGTCTCGGAAGAGAGATGTTGCGATCTTCTCTAAAGAACGGAATAGCCAGTAGCAGGCGGAGCCACTGGCGAAGTTGACGAGAATTGGACTCTGCCCAGCAAATAAGTCTCCAAGATCGAGATTTTCGAGGATGTGGGCTGCCGAAGAGATTGATAAGTAAAGGAGAGGAAAGTATGTGAGTCCTTCTGTTATGACCGGCCCTTTGACGGGGCCGTAGTAGTAGCTGTGAGGGAAAAGACGATATTGAATGACAGGAATCCAAGCTGCAAGTACAGGGAGCCATGCTGACAGATTCGGCGGGAAATATCTCGAGAAAATGTAGGCCGTGATCCATGCGAAGAAGAATATAGCTGTTACTATTCTCGAGTGGTAGAGTGATGATGGAATAGAGCCATATACCGGAGAGAGGGTAAGCTGGGACACCGGAGAGTAGCAGGATGCAAGCAAAATCAACATGAAAACCCTAACCGGAGGTAACACCCGCTTGGCACGGATGGTTTTAGTCCTCCGAACCCTCCGGGAGCCTTCACTGGTTTTGGCCCGCACTGAAGAACTAATTACTGTAGGCGGGTGTCCTTGTGGTACCATGATTGATGGGGGATTAGCGGCGATGTTGGTAGCTAGAGCGAAGGGTAATTGAATAAGCAATTGTAAATTGGAAGAAAGAGTAGCTTCAAGTATCACAACGGTTCTACTGAAAACGGCAGGAGAAAGATAGGCGTGATGGAGTTTTCAAATGATATTGCGGGTAAAAGCTGGTCTTAGCAAATCCTGCCTGAAAACATGTTTATCGGGAGAGGTTCAAGCAATGTTGTGGGGTATAACGTAGATATAGAGAGAAGTTCAATGAGATGTCGTTCGTTCTTTATGTTTGTTTGTCATATGTAGTTGATATGTTTTGTCTCGATTTGCTGCGGAGCGAAGCGACGTACACCACATCAACATCCAAAACACCGACTTCAACTATGCCGCGCTTCCCAACAGACATCCATCCCCTCGGCTCTGAAGATGCTAGCGACTCTAAAACAACCATGGAGCATCACCAGTCCTTATCTAGAGTAAATGTGGGAGACGAGCGCACCACTCGCATCCGTGTAAAGAACAGACGAATGATGTATCTCAACAGGCACCCCGAATACTTCTCCCCGTCTCTAGAGCTTGCAGGTTTGTTTTTGTACAGGCGCTTGTCTACTTGCTATTGTCTACTAACATGGTGATCTAGATCCACTTCTCTATGATCGCTGCATCCGACGCTTCCAGAGCAATGTAGAGCGGGAAGCGGAAGGCAGGCAAAAAGGCTATTCTGGCGTTCTAGAAGCAGACCTGATGCGGTCGGAGGCTAAGCTTGCTGCATTGGCCAATCCGACATCTGCTACAATAACTTATAAGAGAGGGCCGAATGGAGAAATCTACCCTGAGGATCCTGAGGATGTGCCCGAGAACAAAGAGGAAGGGATGGAGAGGTGGCAGAGGGAAATGACATTAAGATTCTTAAGAGGGGGGGATGACGATTTTGATTACAAACGTATTGATGAAAGTGACGAATGGGATGATAAGGCGCAGGAAGAGCGAGAAGAGCAGGAGAAATGGTTCGCGGAAGAGGAACCTAATTGGTTGCTTGGTGACGACGAAGGTAGCGGTAATGAGAAGAAGGTGGTGGCGGGGGAGACGGGCGTCCAGGACTTCTGATCGACTGTCCTTTACGCTTGCGGCCGATATCCCGTTGGCATCGATATATCCCTATGGGTCTGAGATGGTACCTTACTCCAAGACTCCCGAATCTAACTAGTCTACAAGAATAGACAGACTTTGACCTAGCCGGGGGGCCCAGACTGCACCTAGGCCCACTTTCCGGGAGCACATCCCCTAGTCTTCGAAGCCCGGAAGGATTGAGCGGGAACAGGAAAACGGACGTTTCAATGTTTGCTTTCGCCAACAACCATATGCAAACCTTCAGAGAACCCGTCAAGACACAAGGCTGTTACTCCACACGCACGGCCCTCTCCCCCTGAAACCAGGGCAGACACAGCGCATACCGAAAAAGGAAAGGGAAGGATCGGGGCGTACCGCATATGCATTGGCAAGCCAAGCGAAGATTCTTTCCGCAAGAGTAATGCATGAAGCCTCTTCCAGTACTGGGCATTGTGGCCAGTCAGGTCTCTCGGAGATGCATAAGTTCTATGGAGTTGGCTGCTGCTGTCACATACTTGTGGGGGGGGGCAGGCTGGACACCCGATCCTCGTCTAGTTACTAAATATGCCTGTTTGCATGTTCCACATGGGACAATGCACCTAAAAAAACTCTGCTCCTACACTGTCTCTCACTCTAACTCGGATCTTAACTTCTGGGGGACGGGAGGTATAACATGAACATCCCCGCACCACGTTTCCGAACCCCCTAATGTGCATCGCGATGGTTACCTCAGCCCTTGGTCTTTATATATATAAAATTTTTTTCAGGCAAAAGTTTAAAAAGCTTGTGCATGTATGTACGGCGGACGCCCAAACGCCAGCCTGGAGAGATGCCCCGGTACATGCATCACCCCGCCCTAGTGTAACGCATGGGGAATGAGAAAAGCTACATTGCCCAGACGAAAAAGAGGTGAGATCGGGGGGAAACGGGGGTCATCCCACCCCCACGCATTCCAAGGATTCCCTGCTGCCGACATCCTGATTCCTGCCTTCCCTTCCTGCGGGATTTATCCTCTTCGCGAGAATTTCTTTTTCCTCCCACTCTCTCCCTCTCTCCCTCTTCCTTCCTTTTCCTTCCTTTTTTTCTTCTTCGATTGAACCATCAAAAAAAAAAAAAAAAAAAAAAGCCTCTTTTTTCCTAGCGCACGTATCCGTCCCAAACTCGGAGGTCACGTTCCAACTCGAGATAGGGAGATAGGCAGAAGAACGCGGCTCCGTGTTTTCCCATCAATCGCCCCCCCCGCACGACTTGCACCGCGCATGCATCCGCTCTTTTCTTTTTTCTTTTTCTTTTGCTCTTGAGGCTTTTTGGGATATCTCTCCCTCTCCGCGGGGGAACTCGCCCGGTCATCCAAGGGAATCCGCCCAATGACCTTCGGTACCGGACAAACTCTGCGTGCATTATGCTCTGGAGGATGATTGTCCCCCCCCAATGCTGCTGCCTAGATTACTCAAACCTCTTTGACTTTCTGCGTGTAAGATAAAAAGTTTCGAACGAGACCGACAGATGTTGGTTTCGTGGGCGGTTCGATACCGGGCATGAAAAAGCAAAGGGAACATCGGTCCACCGGTGGTCCTCCTTGCGACCGGCACGGCGTTGTGTATCCTAGGCGTCAGGCAGCTTCCATTAGTGTTCTCGAAGACAACTGACCGTCATTCTTTTGTTCTTTTCAAGGAAAAAATTGCACGCTCGAAAGTCCACCGAGTCCGGGCCGCGGGATCTCTTCCAAACTGAGGGGCGCTCGTCGTGCGAGCAAGGAGCATATCATGTCATCTACAACGACGGGGGAGAGCACCTCGGTATCGGTTGGGGCGTCGGGGATGTCACTGTTGGCTTTTTTGTTTTCGTCGCTTGTGAACTCTAGCCTGCCCGCGCACATATCCACTCACGATGCTGGAAAGATGCTTCGATCCCTGACTGGAGTCCCCGCGGCGCGAAGGGCCCGTAGAATCGATGACTTTGTGAGATTAGTGAGAGTATTTACATAGGAAAGATAGATAGATAGTATAGTGTACATTATAGTGACCCCGGATTCGAGTCTGCTAAGCCATGATGATGTAGTTTGACGCACGAGGGTATCATCACCTATCTCTATACGTGGCAGTGTCCCCAAGCATCCGGGGAGACAACACGATGGCACAGCTAGGATAAGCATTCGAGACAAGCCCGCACGAAGATGAAGGCAAGGAAAGAGGAAAAAGGAACGGAGGGTTATGTAATAATATGTTGAGCGTCTAACTCTGAATCCGGGATAACAATTCAACTTAAACTAGCACCAATCAATCTGGAACTGGGGGCAAAATACCAGCCGTTCCATGTCAAGGCAGATGACGAAAATAACCACGGGGAAGAAATGCTGCGAAGAGAAAAAAAAAAAAAAAAGGAACACCCGTAGCATTTAGGTACAACATAGAACTGCGAGCGTATGAGGGCCAAAATACAACATGGCGTAGACTGAAGCCAACAGCGATGCACTATCTACAATAAGCAGTGACTGTACTTGCAAGAAACCCTGCAGCGGTTAGAAAACACCGTCCATGCGCCGATTGTGTGGAAATGAGGAAATTGCGCCTCCAATACGTAATGATGAGACCAATGCCGTCTAATAGCCATCTCCCAAGTCAAAGTCGTATACGGTCTTGGTCCTGGCTGGCGGTAGGTGGTTATGGAGCTTCTTGACTCCCGATTTTGCTGCCTGCCGACAACTCTTTATAGCCGATGCATCTATAACCCCGTCACAAGCAGACTCGTTCTCAAGCACGCAGCACTCGATCTGCTTCACCCAGCGGTCATTCACCACATCCTGGATCTGAATCCGTTTACTAGGGTTAGGATGTGTCATCTTGAGGATCAATCGTTTGAGAGCGGGCAGAGTGACGTTTTGAATGATCGGCCCGCACTTCGGGTGTCCATCTGGCCCCTCGTTGATTTCCGTATCGGGGTACTTTTCAAGCCACGTCTCCCAACCCTTTATGAACTTGTCGTATAGTTTATTACCGGGCTCAGCCGCTGACCATGGGTTGCCCTTGTACTTCATCGTGAGATAGACAATAGCGCAGGACCAAATGTCTAGTGGGCGGGGATCGTAGTCGCCTATATTTATCGCGTTAGTCGATAGAACTAAAGTACCTACAGTTGGGGGGGACTGACCTTTCTTGGAGAGGACCTCCGGAGCAATATACGGTCTACTGCCGCAGATGCCCGGTGCGCAACGGCGTGTTCCTTTCATGTTCTTGCCGCATTGAAGCCCAACCCCCCGCAGGCCAGGGTGCTCTCCGGAAAAGACCTCGGAGACTCCAAAATCAGTGATCTTCAAGTGGCCCTGAGTCGTCATCAAGAGGTTCTGCAACTTGATATCCCTGTGGGCGATACCATGGTTATGAAGATATGCAACACCGCGAAGTAATTGTTTGAATAAGCAGAGTTGGTCAGCGTCTTTGAGATAGCCCTTTGTGACCAGTGCGTGGAGGTCCCCTTGAGCACAGTATTCCATGACATGATTCCATCGGCCGCTATGGGTACAGAGTCGCACCGTCTCGACAATGTTGGGATGGCGCAAGCTCTTTGCAATGGCATACTCTGATTTAACTTTCTTAACGTATTCGCGCTCGTCCTCGTGCTTGGATCGCTTACGAAATTCCTTGACTGCGTAGATGACATCTGGAGGGCCGCTCTTTCGAACCATCAGTTTGACAGTTGCTGTAGCCCCAATGCCAACCGTCTTTCCACGTCTTCCCGGGACAACACTGGTGCTCGCGAATTCGTCTTTCAGCTCGACTGTTTCCACGTCGAAATCGTCGGGGAGACATGTGCTCATTCTTCTTGCTTTTAACCCAGCTCCAGTAGCGGCAGGGCGTGTGATGGCGTTGTCGTCCTGTACGTATTTGAGATCCGTCATGCTCGTAGAACGCTTCCTGCTGGAGGGGCGTTGGGGCCTTGCGGAAGTGCTGAACATTATACGTGAGACTGGGTTGTGCATGTTTAGGCCTGTGGATGATCGAGAAAGGCGCTGTTCCGAGAAATCAGGCTGCCACTGTTGTGGGTTGTGCAGAGTGTCAGCCGGCGAACCTGGGGACGGGGGAGAATTTGACTGCGAAGTGGCAGGTGTAGCATTGGCGGACTTGCTGAACGTGCTTGGCCGTCTGTCTTGCCCCTGGGCCTGGGCATTATTAAGGCCAAGAGCCGCAAATTGGTCGGTCGGCAGGACGTTGCCCGATGGAGAAGAAGTGTGGGAGTTTGATCGCCGGAATAACGACGAAAGACGCTTAGTGGCATTCGTTGCAGTCCGTTTCAATAATGGGGGAGCGGACGCGTCCGGCGAGGGTGCAACTGCATTGGTACCATTCTTCTGGGATTGACTGTTGTTGCTTGGCGGCTGGGCTGTGATCAAACTTGGCGGGGTTGTACTGCCTGACGTTCTCAGCATAAGAGGTCTCATTTTGTTCGGAGGAGTGGGACGGCCAATATGCGATGGAATGGGAGTTGAGTCTCCGGCGGCGTCCGCCGAGATTTCCGTCCGTTTAAATTCGTGGGATTGTCGGGCGCTTGTCGGTGTCACCGGCTCTATCGCCTCGCTGCCCGTCTCATCTTCTTCATCCTCCTCGGGAATGGGATCGTGGTGGTCGATTGATCGGGTATCTGGTGAGCTGGGGACGGACGCCTCTTGTACCTCATCAAACGGTGGTGTGGGTGGAGGTTCAAAGGCGACGGGGTGGCTTAATAACGACATTTTCGCATTGACCAGATTCCAATTCACTGATTCCAACGACCCTGCTGAAGACGATGAGCGAGGCGGTGTGTTCATGTGAATCACCCTCGAGTTGCGTTCAAAATAAGTCGGCGAGGACGAGCTGCTGTGCTCAGAGGGAGCAACGCCCGAAGGGAGCAGCGGTAAATCGGAAATTTGGTTGTTCCTGCCGACTATAAAAAGATGCGCGGTGCTCTTTCTAGAGCGTCACCACTAGACGGACGGAGGGCAATCGGGATTGCTTATCCGCGGTCTACGATTCTACGTTGCGATTGAAGGCCGGAGGACGGATAAATGTATTTGTATTTCAGGATCGTTTGGTGGCCCTCGCAGGCACGTCCGTGCTGTGCTCGGGTGCGGTGCCGAAGGCGAGGTGGTGAGGCGAAGACAAGTTTAGGTGGCTGGTTGGTAACGGGCGAGTTGCAAATTGTTCGGTCAGGAACAGGCGCTGGAAGCAGGGCACCGAACGCCGATATGCCAGCGAAGGGGTAGATAGAATAATCGCAGACTAATCGCAGACTAATCGCAGACTAATCGCAGACTGTGGGGGACTGAACAAGGCAAAACATAGAACAAAGCCGGATCAGATGTCAGGCGGGAGAAGTCGTAAAGATATAGATTGGGATCTTAGGTGGACGGGATGGCGGGAGGAATAAGGAAGAATAGGAATTGGAGAATTGGAGGGTGGAGCGCGCCGAGAGCGGTGGGCTTCGGCGTGGGCTTCAGCGTGGGCTTGTTTCTTGGGGCAGGCAGGTAGAAAAGCAACGAAGCCGGTCTAAAATCCACGCGCGAAAAGCGTAAAGTAAAATGGAGGGCAAGCTGCTCGAGCGGGCCAAGATGGTGTGGGAAGCCAGTCCGAGTCGGTCTAAGGCAGAGGACCTTGTATCCTGGGGAGTGGAAGGGGCGGCACCCCAGGCCTCGTTCATGGACTAGGAAGGCACCATCCATGGGCAGGAGAAGCTCGGGTGTGCCGAATGACGATGGCTTTTTGGGTGAGGGATAAAGGCCGTTGGTCGCCATGAACCGCGGGAGGGTCGCATCTTGTCGCGTTTTGTCGCATTGAGTGGGGTTCGGCGAGTGTGGCCACACGAGTTGAATCATCGATCCATTATTCATGCTCACCACAATCTCCTGATAGTCCACCGTCGGCGTCAAGGCGAGCGTAGAGCAAAGGAATCAGGCGCCCGGGCTCATGGAACTCGGGCGTAGAACCAACGAGAACGAGAGAGAAAAAAAGATTGAAGAGCCGGGCTGCGGTGTCATCTCCAGCCCCGTTGTCCGTCCGTTCCTCGTGTCGGTCTTCGGCGGCGGAGCCAGTCCGTGGTGGTAGCCGCTCCGGCTTGAAGCCTTCTCGCTCAGCTTTCCGCTACGGATGCAACCAGCACCAGAAACGGATCACGGTACGGTTTACGAGGTTTCTGACCCTTTATTTCTTCATTTAGCCCTCGTGGAATCACACCGTTCCACCGGATGTTATTTTGGGCGTCTCTATGGGGGCTAGGGCTGGGCAGTTTTCGCCTTCTGGTGATTCAACGTCGCCGCGCGATTCGCGAGGATTGTGCAGGAAACGCCGCGTCTCTGGTGTGGGGGTTACGGAGTAATCAACCGGGCCTGAGCCCTGGCGATTCCCTGCCGATCGATTTGACAGGGCTCTCGTCCAAAAGAATGGTGTGCATCCGCCAATTTCCATTTCAGCTTCGACCGGCGGAAATGAATTTCTAGTTAAATGAGCTCTGATTGCAACAGATTATCTTCTCCGCCAACGCGAGGCATATCCCGCACTCGTGGAAAGTAGGTGAGCTGGGGTGTATTCCGGTGGTCGGGGCTGATGAATGAGAGACGCGCGATTGCGGATGACCTCTGGATGTAAAATCCGAGCGAAAATATGCACACCCCACACTTTCCGTGTTTGAACAATCGCCGTTGTTAGAGTACTATCTTGGTTCGAATCTGAATCTCGTGAGTGCCGTGTGTCGAGCGTGGTGAAGGCTCGTTTGGAGTCGGGGTAAGCCAATAGGGTAATCAATGCAAGGTGCGGACGGGGGGTTTTCTTGAAGGGGAAACGCATCGTGTGTGCGGTTCCTCGGACACTCGTGGGTGATGATCTCTGCGCGGGCGCAAAAAGCAACAATGCCTCGGGTCACCAAGGACCTGTAAGGCGCGGGAGCCAGGAATCAAGGCATAGGATCACTTGACAGGTTCTAAACTCGGATACTTGAACAGCTCATTCCTGCAGTTTCATACACTACGGTTGTGCGGTGAGAGTCTCTCCAACTACCTAACCTATGCGGCCGTCGGCATCCAGCGAGATGTTAACGCTGTGCAACGCGGGTTCCTAGGCACTGCTCGCCAGCCGCAGCTGTTTGTTCGAGTAACATCCCGATTGATTCGTGGCAGCCTGTACATACGAGCAACGTCGTGGGGACTCGAAGGACCTGCATTAGCCGCGCAGAAATAACCCTATGGGAGTGGAAAGCTCACCAAGGAGTTTGTTGGGATTATGCTATCCAGTACTTTTAAACGCATTTACACCGTTGTTCCCTATGCTTGGAGAAGGATTGCGGGCGCTGGCTACCTACACGAGAGAACGCGGCATACACGTAGCTAGCCCAGGGCCTCGGACCCAGACACGACACCTTCACGCTCACAACGCCTCTCTATACTTGCGGATCGTATGTGCAAAGAGAGGGTGCATTTGGCTAAGGTCAAAAATTGCCTACGGAATTTTTCTTGTGAAGCCGATGATCGGCAACTTGGCCTACGAATGTGCAGAGTTCTGGAATGTTCGCCACCTAGGGTCCATCTTGGACTTCTCCGCATTCCGGTTGGGTTCCCATGCTGGCGAAAATTTTACCGCCCATCGCATTACTGCAACGATACGATTACCTGGCGATAAGCTCGCGATTAGCTCAATTTCAGAAAAAGCCAGAGAGTAAAAGTGGATGGCCGGGTTTTGTGGCGTCGTCAGGATATGCACAAGTCTGGGTGGATTTCCTGCTGCATACACTTGGCCCATCTACCAGTTCTTGATGGTGGGAGCATGTCTAAAGCCCTGAACCCGGTGGCGACCTTTGGATCACAGCACCTCGGGTCGTCGATTAGACGACGTGATCTTGTCCATCTCAGCTACAACACTACCAGGGACATGACGAAATATTATCCTCTAGTCAGAGGCCATCTAACCTTTTGCATGAAATACTTACGTGTGCCACTATCCGGCGAAGTCTGGTGCAGGACCAAATTGCTTGAGCTGAGAAGTTTCGCGCTCCGAGATAAATTCGCTCTTGGCCCTTGGATCAAGGAAAAAAAAAGTTTACTCGTTGCCACCTGATGCCGATCGGAAGCGATTCCGGCCCTCGTGGGGTGGATGGAGAAAAAGCCCAAGATCCTCGGCGGAGAATAATCTATCGAACTCACTTTCATCTCTCGCTTTGCCTTTCGTGCGACGGGAAAGCATATTTTACCCTTGTTGTCTTGGGGTTTAAGTCTGTATTTTTACGCTCCTTTGGGGTTAGGGTCTGGGATAGAGTGCCCGTGTCCGGTTTACTGGTCGTGATGAACCCGTTGGTGTTTTTTTGGGATCCAGGGTCAAAACCTCGTGGATCAAGCACGAGATGTTCATCCTAAAACCTTCCACGGTGGGAAAGGTGATTACGGAATCTGTGTGTTCGCCAAGCTAGAATCTAGCCAAACGCTTTCAACGAAAGTTCCAAGACCCATTTTACGTCATCCTATGGAATGCTCTACCCTTGTGTGATTGTCATTCGATGATCTTTTGCCCCAACCGCCGGCGCTTGCTCGATTCCACCCCTTGCGCTGCTCGACCGTGTACTTGTACATAGTACGAGAGAGTACCAAGAACGACCAAGAACGGCCAAGAGCGCCCTGTGGTTACCGCGTACGCTACGTACATGATACAACCCCACACTATTTTTATCCACCTGTCTTGAAGGTGCTGCAACCCCAAAAATCAAAGCCAAGAAGAAGGTAAAACCCCGTGCGTGGACAGCCGCATCCCGTGTTGAATCATATGCAACCGCCGAGGAAAACGAAGGCCAAGACTTTTTTTTTTTTCGGATACGATGGCATCGTACGTGATGCCTAATTTGCCCTATTTTGGCGCGTTGTATTACCGCCAGCCATCTATGTACCCATACATTGACGTACCCGCAAACACCTCCTTAATCATGCGAACCGCAAGAGGAGAAAAACGCCCAGCCGGGACCGAACCTCCAAGCACTCTTCACAAGACGAGTGACTTTCCGAATGTGCGAGTGTCTTGGGGCTACGCTCGGGGCTTGGCGGGGCGGATTCTCTTGGTAAGGGGGATGTAACGTCTTCCAAGATTTCCAGGAGGGCACATTGCGGTATGTAGTGATACCACGCGGTTCATTCCCTTGATATAACGGTATCATTGTCTTGAATGACGCCTCATTCAAAGTCCACAGTTATCGTCTTGGCAAGAGAGCCAGCATTTCCCGGAACGATAAAAAATTTTGAGCAAATGGAAAAGATGCACGGAGCTTTTGTCTATAGCCTATTATGGCTCACAACTCTGCCACCTCTCTAAATGCAAGCGACAAGAAAACCCATGTGAATGTTACCTGGAATTGTTCGCTCCTCATCGCTGAGACCCATCGTGTCGTTGCACGCAGTCCCATTCGTACTGGGGAAATTAAAATATTAGCGTAATCCGTTGGTTGCACCCGCGCTAGGAAGCAGGAGGCTTACAACCCGTCCATTTTCATCTCCGGTATAGACAACCTGTGCCATTGGTAGGATGCAAGTCATGCTACAGGAGACATTCATCCCCTCGTTATGAAACTGGTCGACGTGATTTAGTCGTTTTATGTGCTCTAGCTGAAACTCCCCATTGTGGATCCTCTTGTTCCATATCTGCTCAGGATTAGTCGAATATTCCTTTCACACGTTGGAGAAAGGCTAGCCCACATTTACAACGCCACGTTTATGACCCGTAAAAAGAATATCGCGTTCTAACCATTCGTTGCCTGTACCCTCGTAGAAGGCGCAGGATACAACGTGATCGTCATTTGTATCACAGACAGGCTGATCAAGGAGGGGCTGCCCATTCAGAGTATATAGAGCAACGTTCTGGCCCCGACATAGCATAATATTGCCTGTCACGTCGTTGATACGAGCGCACTGATTCTAGTTAGCTGTAAGCCTGGAAGAACAAACACATTGAATAGGTAGCCCTGCCTCAACCTGTGAACCAGAAGCAAGCTTTCGTACAAACTCCAGTCGATTTAGATCCCACAGGAGAACCTGGCCATCAGTCGAAGCTGAAAGAAAGGCACTGAAAGACCTAGATATCGCTATCGTGGAAACTGGTTTTCTGTGACCATATAGGCACACTTTGGGCTGTAAGTCAACGGCTTTGGGGCCGGATATGACCGCCCACACTGATATGGTGCCATCCATTCCTGCTGTAATCAAGGTTCTCGAATCTGCAAATAACGCACAAGAAAGCTGCCCCTGGTGGAGATGCTCGAATAGTCCAGCAAGCTGCTAAAAGTGAGTTGACTTGAAGCTGACTTGGAACTTCCTAGGGTGGAAGAGCGTACCTTTTTGGTATCCGCAAAATAGAACCGGACACTGCCGTCTGCAAACCCCCATTCCATATACTTATCATAGTTTGGCGGGATATCTAGTCTAAAAGCTGCAGAGCAAAGCAGTCGCTCGTATTTTGATGAGAATAGCAAAGAGGAAACACGCTCGTTACTCTCTGATGGGAATCGTAAGTCTTGAAACACTGAATGGTTGAACTTCGACAGCTTACCAAGTAATGGGAAGGGAAGCCTCGTCAAGGACTCAGCTGCGGTGTCTAATCTCTTGAACTTATGTTGGACCGCCTCACGCTGAGGATGAGATCTCTGGAAGACCTGGTGTGGTGTCTGCCCGAAGTTGTGGATAATCCCTATAGTCGCTAGCCGCTCCACTGGGTCTTCTATATTATCGAGATCTTTCGCGCCGCGATAAGAGAGATGGTGGAACACGTTGGTGGCTTCGAGGGCAGCCTCACCCATTTGCTTGAATCCAAAAACCAAGTCAATCCATTCATGGAGATGTTTGCTGACGTGGGGGCTCTCTAAGGCCTCCCGATGTTTCGCAATGAAGATGTTTGGATCGCCTTTGGCCCAAGGAGGTAAAACGACAGAGTCAATAGCTTCTCCTGTCCCTTGTCTGACGCCGAAATTGTAGCTGTTGGAATTCGACAGAAATTCGGGCAAATAAAAGAATTCTGGTATCAGTTCTCTGACATCTGTCATATTATCTCGTGATGCCGATATCCAGGCCTTTTCAATAGAGTAGAATAGCCGGTCAGCATGGTCAAAACTACCACCTTGAAGTAAAAGATATGACTTGACAAATGGTTGCAATCGGATTAGATAGGATGTAACAATCATCGCAGATGAATAGTGGGTGCCGTAATGAAAAGGTGGAGCGTTGTGATCACCCATCTCTGCAAAGGAGTGATACCGATCTCTGAACTCTGCTTGTCTCTCGAGATTCTGACAGCCCATGGGTTTTGATAGATCTCTGAAAGTTCGCGGGTTTGTGAGATCCAGCTCGTCACTTGTGTAGTCAGCCAGCACCCAAGGAAAGACCGGATACTGGGTCAGATCGTTGAAAGTACGCCCTGCCATTGTGTTTACCAGCATCAAGTAGTGAAAGTTCGAGATCTCCCCTTTCACCCACTTCCGCATTGCTGGGTTGGATGCGATAGGGCTGAATACGTTGGCAAATTTTGACCCAAATGTCTGGGGCGCGTCTTCCGGGCTCTTCAGCGCCTCTAGCCTCCAAGAATCTTCAGGGTGCGGAGATACTGAACCGCCGCTAATATGGGGAGCTTTTGCAGTGAGCTTTATGTACAACTCGTTTCGGAGATGTGGACCGATCGCTGTCAGCAGGTAGCTGCGGCCGTCCGTGAAAAATACTTCAATTGCAACGTCCCTAAATAAGAATCGCCGCTTGGATATGCTGACCACATCTCCCCACTTCCAGTTTCGAGACTCATGTTCTCCACCGCTGAGATGGTTTGATTTCCTATCGCTTGACTCCCTTCCGGAAATCATTTGCAAATAAGGGTCTCGTTCTTCACGCGGTGCCTGCCAAACGTTGACAATCTCTCCGTCCGAACGCTGGAAGAAGTTGTCCATGAGGTATAAGGACACTTTGCCAAGAATCAAGAGGCCTTCACAGGCCTCCAACCCTACAATGCGTGAGACATTGTAGACATGCTGAACTTGGTCGCCACGCTGAAGGCTTCGCATGACCTTCCGGTTCTTGTCTTCGTATCCATCCTCATCTGAGCGGGGATCCTCGACGAGCTCAAAGTCCTCCTCCTGTTCCTGCGGCTCATCAACTATACTGGGAAGTGCGGATGGTTCAGCTGCGTTAAATGCGCTATCACCAGCTGTCATATTTTGCACCGCCGTAGGCGTAACGGTAATGGCGTCAGCCCCTACGAGGCCTATTTTTGTATCGAGCTTGAGGCCGCTACTTGGGTAATTGTCTGTGAGTTTCCGTTTGGGCTGATAGTCATGTTGATGTGCGTCTATATCTGGTGTAACCCGCAGCCTCATCCTGTTCCGCCCCTCAGTTTGATCTAATTGCCATTTTTGAGTGCTGTCGTCATCTAGAAGGCCACAGGGTCTCCGGAGATCTTGGTCTAACTTGGTAAAGGCCGAGGCAATGAAACTGAGATTATCTTGGTGATCTTGCATTACTCTTTGGTGTTTCAGGTGCTCGGAGGCATAAATATTATTCATCCAGTGATTGGAAGCTACTTCGTGTCGGCGAAACGTGTCTTCATCCGCGGATTCTTCAAGAAGCCAATGCCTCAGCTTCTCCTTTCGTTTGACGGTCCTGCTTCTGGCACATTCCTCTGTTTTCCGGTTCTCCTCAGACACAAAGTCTTCCCACGACTTTGACATTGCTCCGAAAAATAAGGAATCTAAATCCTCACGATGGTCATCTACCCAGTATATGAAGGTTCTGTTGTCAAGCTCCATCAGTTTCTTGAAGCCGGATGAGAGTCGTTTCTGATCCATGTTTGTCGCATGGTTGAGGATTGCGGAAGTCTCAGTTGGCTTTTGCACCAGTAGGAATCGCCAAAGGTTTGCTGCGGCGAGTCTAATTTCCTCCCGTGGGTCTATGAGCTTAGTGTAAAGTAAATAGCATATTAATCTTAAAAATCCGGCCTCGGTATTTTCGGGGGATAAGATGATTGTTTGCCAGTACAGTAGTTTATCGAGAAATGATAAGGCCTGCTTCTCTTGGGCCCTAGGCTCATCCAGCTCGGATAGACGCAAGAGTACAACTCTTAGAAAGACCAGTCGGATGGTGGAAATCGCCTGACTACAGAGACGAACGCTCTTAATCTGCGCCACATCTGGCCGTTGTAGGTATTCTAGGATTGTTCCCGTAAAGTCAAGAAGAGGCTCCGCTCCGCTGAGAAACCACCCCTCAAAGACAGCTTCGCCAACATGAGATGTGAACCGGGCCATATTGGTTATGACTTTTGGCTCCCAGAGCAGTTTTTGATTCAATTGGAGAGTATTTCCAAGCTGTGATAGCGTATTTCGTAGTAGATATGATTCGAAGTATACCTGGTGCTCCTGGAAGCCTGGGGGGACTTTAAGATGGAGACCAAAGCCAGGGAACTCCTTTCTCTCAAGAATCTGATCCATGAAGGCCGCTATGACAATCTCCAAGAGTCCTTCAACAACAGAATTACTTATAGTTAGGGTGGGCATCGTTCTGGACTTTGGGGACATTACCGGAGTCAATCGTGCTGATGAGGGACTGTGTGGGGATTGGTCAGATGTGATCAAAACAAATGACGATCCACGCCTTAAAGGGGCGGCTCTCTGGGTTGTCGGGCTAGGGGGAATATCAATGGTTGTGGTCCGTACTATTGGGGGTGCTCGGTTTCCAGTGTGGGACAAAGGCCTGATAACCACGTCACTTCCATCGAAAGTTAAGGCTGAGTCCCGGGAGTTGAGCTCGGTCTCGGGACTGACCGTATCAGAGCTGACGATGACTGGAAACAGCACAAAGAGAAGCTCTTGTACATAGTTTGACGACACTGCGAAGTCTCTAAAGCTCTGGGATTTGGTGTGGATATCGATGAGAAATCGAGATATAGTATGAAGAATTACAGCATACTCGCTAAGTCGCTGTTCAGTTGGTTTTTTATCTTCTGCTAAGAAGTTAGAAACAATAGGTTCTGATCAAATGAAGGAAGCTTACCGAGTGAAGCCAGTTCCACATTCAGAGACATTGATCTTCTCCTAGTGTGTTTAGGTGCTGATTCGTTAGGTCTCAGGAAGCCACTATCGCCATTACCAAGCTCCCTTAAAGGGGAGTCGGGATTTTTTTGGTCCATTACAATGGTCTTTAGCCCGTTCTGTAGCATGGATGCTATTACAGGAAAGACTTCTGGATAGACCACTTTTGCTGCTCCGTTGGCAGAGAATGTCTCTAACAGGCTGTACAGCTCAAACGGCCGCCCAAAGTCAATATGTGCAACGTCATGATTGAAAAGTATTGCGAAGCAAATCGGCCAAATGGTTGGTATATTCCACCATCGCTTGAGTCGATGTCGCATGACTACAAAGCCCCCGGTTTTCGTAGCGAACTTACTGACATAGCCTGGGCCGTGGGAAATGAGCAAGCGTGCAAGGATTTTGACTCCTAATACAACGACGCGTGCATCATCTTCTGCAAGGAGATATAGTAACCACTAAAAATGATTAGCTTTTTGTGATATTGGAATAGCTGGGGTTTAACGGACTTTATTTGTTACTGTTCTCGCAAACTTCTTGATATTAACCGTTCCAGTCTCTTCGCATAGTAGCTCACTGTACATTTCTAGAACTTTCACCCCTATTTGAGAGCGGGAAAGGGTGTTTGAATTGGTGCCGGGTTGAAACTGGGTGATTGTACCCGACCTTGCCGGCGACGTCGCTGCTTTCTGCCGAATCTGAAGTGTGCTCTTCCTTGATCTCAATGTCCTGGCCGGTTGGTGGTCACTCTTGTGAAGGGCGTAAGTAATAAAAAGAGACAGCGATCTCAGGACATCTGAAGACATGTTACTGCTGACAAGGGATTTGAAAGCGGCCATGAATTCCGGGAACACCTCTGGAGAGAATGTATCAACTTTCATAGCGCCGATCAGCTTCTTCACGATACCTATGTGAAATGTGAGCACACACTATAAAGATCGGAAAGATAGACCATACGCATGCGAAATAGCCGCCTTGAGTTGAAGTGGTGAAACTTGCTGTTATTGCCGAACGTGACGAATTGTTTGTAATATTGCTTTTGTGTAATGCATGCAGTTTTTCGCCACATGTCGAAGTCCACCAGGAGGATACGATATGCCAATGGGTTGACGATAATTGACTCCTCTGGCTTGTCATGTTGGTATCCAACAAAGCCTAGCACGAGGCTTAGCAATTCGAAGCTTAGCTTGTCACGCTCTTCGAGGCCCCCTTCAATAATAGGGGGGTATCCGGAGTCGCTGGAGGAGATTATTGCCCCTGCTCCTATCTTTCCTCGAAGTAGAGCCCCTAAAATCCCAAAACCATTCTCTCGTTCCATCGCTTCGCTATTCCGCCAGCTTCCTTTCACACTTTCGAATAAAATCTCTACAGCGCGAACTACAGCTTCTCTAGTCCTTGCCATCTCAACGAGCTTTATACCTACAGCTGCAGACCCTCCAACTCGCCAGCTTGCATCATCGAGAGACTGGGGAACGACAACAATTGGTTCCCCAGTCAAGGTAGCTACTCCGTGGGGTTGGGTCAGAGCATCATTGATGAAAGGGACCGCGCCGTTAATTACGATAGCATTTCCTCCTGATCGAGTTAGTTGCTGCAGATTTTTGGCTGCCGATTTTGATAAAGACTTAATGAGTTGTGACTCATCTATGTTGTTTCGGTCATCGTCATCTAAGACCGCGGTAGGCGAAATATTGAGCAGTATTCGAGACTCCGGTAAAATGCTACTCGCTTTCTGACGGATAGCCGATACGATCTCCGATTTCTCTTCTTTACCAGGATGCATGATCTCGTTGCGCATGTTAAGCGCTGCTGAGGCTTCGTAGGTCTGAAAAGAGCCAAGACAATCCTGGAAATTACCATTATAACGGGGGCCAAGACGGTAATGTACAGCGATAAGATCATCGCTCAGTGACTCGTCGAAGAGATGGGCTGATGCCAGGGACCATCGGGAAAAAACTAAATCTCTGCCTAGTCGAGACGAGAGATCTGCGGGTGTCCCTAAGAAAACCTGAACAGGATTATGTTTGCCTCCTGACGAAGATAGGGAAGCAAAGCTATCTGTACTGGAGTTTTGAAGCGGCGGACTCGCCGGATACTGGCACTTCACTTGCTCTACAAACTCACCATCAATAAAGAGTGCGGCTTTGCTCGACGACGTAGTCCGAGGACGGCGGTGAACTAAGCCAAGGTGGTACCAGCGTCCCTCTTCAAATGTCGTTGACTTAAAGCGAACGCTCGCTTTTGCAGAGGTGACAGATGTTTGCAAAATGAATTTTTTGGTATCCCTCTCAATGTAGGCTAGTAGAAAACAAGTTTGGCTTGTGTCGAAGACGCCAAAAATAGTGGTGTGCATCTGGGGGTCAAACCTGTCGACATGGATCCATCCAGTGAAGGTATAGCCAGCGCTAGAAGAGGTAGGTGGGAATGTGCGGCCTAGCGTTGACAATTCTACTGAAGAAAAGCCGTGCAACGAAAGGTCGAACTGAATATGCGGAGGTCCCCTAGACGAACGGATTGCACGCAGCAGGAATTCCGCAACTCGTCCAGAACTGCTTGCGTTCCGGAAAAGGCAATAGGCATCTTCAAGCTGGGTCACGCCAAGAGTGGCAAGGATATCAGCCACTTCCTCTAGGACATCAGCCTCCCACGGAGATATTGAGGAGTCGAACACGTAGGGTAGAATAGTGGACAAGACGCCTGTTGTGTGAATAGCCACAAGATTGTACTTTGATGAGGTAGCAATCTGCTTGAGGGCGAGCAGCACAGACAAAGATGTAACTTTGAGTGAGGATTCTGCGGCCGTGTCGCGCCGTGGCAAAGCCAACCATAGATTAACAACCGTTGGTATGATCTCGGGGTTGAATAATAATATCTTGTCTCCTAAACAGTTGCGCAGTCTCTGGTTTATGCATTTGATTGTATTCGCGTCATGCAGTGGAGCCTTGGGGAGCCCACCATGACTTTCAACCCCCCCCTTATCTTCAACCCCGCAATGAGTGTCGTCGTGTAGTGTATGCTTGCCTGCGAGGTGCCTTCTGATGCTTCCAAACATCTGCACTAATGTCTCATCCGCTAAGGCAAAGGCAATAAGACAGCCAAAGAGATTTTCTTCACGGCTCTCGTCATCCGGGTCTGCTTCTGGACCAACACCAGCAACGCCTGTGCTGGCAATAGCCTGTTCCAGCGCTGCCCATCCTCCGCCTTCTATCCGTTTCGTGAAATATCTCCGGTTTCCCCAGTGCCCCCGCAAAGCTTCTGCGAGCACACCCAGTGTGGCTCTGATTAGCTCGAAGAACTGAACTTTGCCCTCATCGGAAAGTTTTCTAGGATTATAGAACCCAGAAACTGAGAGTAAAGAAGTGAGCAGCGCTTGAAAGCCGTGCTGATGCCTGAAGACGTCCTTTGGCTTGCTTTGTTGATCTGATTCTATAAGGAGTTGGCGGATATGGTGGAGGGTTTGCGATTGTACCTGAAGATCATCGGGTGTGTGCGCTGTGAGGGGCCTTTGGAGCGAGTTTATCAGTGGCTCGAGCTCGGCCGTTAGAGCTATGCTCATAGGAGATGCTGAAGCTGCCGTAGAAGACCGATGGCGACGTGGACGGGACGCCATTGTCGTTGCGTTACTGGAATTCGGCATTGTCAAGCTCTGTCATTGAGCTGGTCTTGATCACCAAGCACAGGCGACGAGTTTATGAGCGCTGGGTAGGTTGAATCACTCTTCATCCGTAGTCAAGAGCGAGGCGAAGCAAGAGGGGAGTAAGCATTCATGGCACTCCGTAAATGACAATTATAAACTCCAAGATTTTGATCACGATTGCCTGAATACCTCGAGCTCCACAGCTTGAACGATTCTCAGCGCCTAATCATGTCTTACTAAGCATGGCACAACTCTGAATTTGGTAACGAATCCTTTCCGAGCCTGTAAGTTGGCTTTTGGTGCCCCATACATGTGCAATTATAATTCAACAAACACTCAAAGTGCACAAGTAGTGCTACTGTGAGATGTGGTGTTTTAGCTGTTCAGCGTGGGGATGATAGGTCACCTACTGTGAACATGTGAATAGTAAATGGAGGGATGCCAAGCCCACCCTCGTTGCATTATTTACTAAACATATAATACTCTACTATTGTCTGCGTACATTGTAGCACCCATTAATGCATCAATAATCCCTCGGGTGGGCAAGGCCGGCTACCTGCGGACTGAACCCGTGACACAGCCAGAGCCGGTTTTGTTTGTTGGCTGGTGAATGGATTTGGCTTAGTGAAGACTACCCAGCCTTCCGACCATACGTCGCCATCATTACAGCACCCGAAACATCAAAAGCCCCCGTCTTCCTCCACACTCATCTTCCCTCCATAGTCCATCTCTCATCCGTCAGTACATCTTCCTTTCCATCTTTCTGTTTTAGTTGTTCCCGTGACCATAGATAGACGTGGAGCTCTAACAACCGCCTTTGCAATGAGATCACTTCTCGCCCTTTCATTGTTGCCTCTGCTTGCATCCGCCACACCGATTATTCATACTGACACCATTCATAATGACGTCGCACCTATACTTTCATCATCACACTCAAAGGAGATTCCAGACTCGTACATAGTTGTCTTCAAGAAACATGTTACAGCTGGCTCTGCACTAGAGCACCACTCCTGGGTGCAAGACCTTCACCTTAGTACTGAGAACACAAAGAGCGAGCTTCGGAAGCGATCCCAATCATTCTTTGGTACCGATATATTCGAGGGACTCAAGCATACCTACAATATTGCTGGCAGTATATTGGGATATTCCGGTCATTTTGATGAGGAGGTTATCGAGCAAGTCCGGAGACACCCCGATGTGAGTTTTGTCCCTCGGACCATGACCTTAGCTTGCATTCTCCGACACCAGGCATATGATCTTGCAACTACCCCATCATGCTATACATAGCATGATCGTTGCAATCAAGTGGTGCCTTGATTCCTTTGGAGCTCCTAGACTCTTGGTGACTCGTTCCCGTATCTGGGCTTATGATAAGCATCATGCCGAGCTCCTACACGTGATCGTTACCCTTTTCTACTTCTCGAGCAAAACTTTTACGGTTCATAAGTGGAACAACCAACAGAATTTGCGATTTATCTTACAAATGCTAATTGCGTGTTCATGGGTTCAGGTCGAGTACATCGAGAAGGACTCTGTGGTTCATACCATGACAGACGGTGATGGTATGCTTGAGAAGAATGCGCCTTGGGGTCTTGCCCGGATATCACACCGGGACCGGCTTAGCTTCTCTAATTTCAACCAATTCCTATACTCCGCTGATGGAGGCGAAGGTGTTGATGTGTATGTCATCGACACCGGCACGAATATCGAACACGTCGACTTTGAGGGTCGTGCTGTTTGGGGAAAGACTATTCCAGATAACGACGAAGATATTGACGGCAATGGTCACGGGACCCACTGCTCTGGCACCGTTGCTGGCTTGAAATATGGTGTCGCCAAGAAGGCTAATATCATTGCTGTCAAAGTTCTCAGGTCCAATGGTTCAGGTACCATGTCCGACGTTGTGAAAGGGGTCGAATATGCTGCAGTTAGTCATGCTAAGAAAGTTGAGGATGCGAAGAAAGGTAAGGGGAAGAAGGGTTTCAAGGGTAGCGCCGCCAACATGAGCCTTGGTGGTGGGAAGTCAGTAACTCTGGACCTCGCTGTTAATGCGGCTGTCAAAGCCGGCATTCACTTCGCGGTTGCGGCCGGCAACGATAACTCAGATTCTTGCAACTACTCCCCTGCTGCGGCTATCAATGCGGTCACCGTCGGCGCTTCAACCCTTGGCGACGAACGCGCTTACTTCTCAAACTATGGGAAATGTAATGACATCTTTGCGCCGGGTCTTAACATCCAATCTACTTGGATCGGTAGCAAGTATGCCACTAACACCATCTCCGGGACCTCGATGGCCTCACCACATATCGCCGGTCTCTTGGCATATTTCCTCTCTCTACAGCCTTCCAAAGACTCGGCTTTTGCTGTAGAGGAGATTACTCCGAAGGAGCTGAAACAAAACCTCATGGACATTGCAACACCGGGAGTATTGAGCGATGTACCTACTAATACTGGAAATGTATGTGAAACCATTACTGTTCCTATAAACCCTTCCTTATAGCTCCTAACGGGTGGTACAGATTCTCGCGTGGAATGGTGGCGGTTCTTCCAACTTTACCAAGATCGTCCATGAGGGCAAACAGTTCGCTACAGCTAATCCAAAGGGCCAGGTAATCATTGACCTGGAAGACTCTGTTTCCCGGAAGATTGTTCACGGTTCCGAGAGGCTTGCAAAGGCATCCGAAAAGGTTGCTGAGAAGATCGAGGATTTCGTCGACGAGCAGCTTAGGGACTTTCTCGAGGAAGTCAGGATGACTATGGATGCATAGAATTTTGCTCTAACAGCACCCCCGTCCTGATAGACTAAATTGGAATTACGGCTATCACAACTTGTGCGTTTACTGGATTTGCTCTCATCTGTTTGCTGCTTATGTGCATTCGTTATGGTTTGTTGGTGGAATGGCACTTGTCTACCTTATTGGAATACACTTGTCACTGGACTGTTATTTGTTACTCTGGTTGGCGGACGTGAAGATAACATAAATGCTATTCTCCGTGTAACTAGGTGTTCACTCAATGGAATGTGTATCCCCTGATATATTTGAGCTTACACGCGGGTGGGGCTCCAAGATACCGTGCCAAACTATTGTGATTTAATAGCGCAGATCTTTGGTTTCGTTGGTGTCATTGGTTTCATTTATCGCAACTACTCTTTAAGTTGCTGGGCTTGCCAAATTTGAACCTAAAAGTTACGGTGGCGCTTCCCCCTTTCCGATTGTTATTTGCTGTTTCCTGCCGACCTGGAAGAATCTTGGCCGATTGACCTCGCTCGACCTTTATGTTTGTTTTGTTTTCGTACAAAGGCGTAACGCGGGACATCACAGGGCTCCACAGCGTTCGAGTTCTCGACGATCATGCTGTCCCGCGCAGCCAGTAATGCCTCGGCTCGGCTTAGACGTGCTAGGTCCTCAGCATCCATCAACGGAGGTCAGCAGGGCACTGCAAAACCGGACTACATTGACCCTGAGATTGCTCGACAGCATGCCCTAGCTGCGGCCTCTTATGCCTTTCAGCGAGCTAGTGAACGTGGTGTCGTCGGAGTCGGGGGCTCTAATGGACTATCTAGAAATAACAGCACTGCAAGTGATCACCTAGGGCGCGGGAGGACTCTATCTAGGCAACAGAGCGTTAAGTTCGCTGGAAAGTCGGGTGCAGAGAGGCGTCGATTCATCAAGAGTCGTGATCGTGTTGATGTGGCGCGCACGAAGAGCGAGTCGGTCTCGTCAGTTCATCGGCAGCTACGAAATGATGCGTCTCTTCGGAGACAGGGGAGCACTGTAATATCTGTTTTTCCTTATGATGAACACTGCACGCCTGAGGACGACATCGCCTCGACGCCTTCGTCATACCGCAGGCTTCGTAAGGCGAAATCTATGGCTAGTCCCAGAAAGAATGCTTGCACCTACGGAACACCGGAGAGCGATTACGATATAGCGATGCGAAATACAAACGGCCTGGCTGGAAGCGAAGGCCGACCAGACTTGGGGGAAGCTCTCTTGAGGGCGCCACGATCGATGTCTTTTCTTCGGGGTGGACGTGAGTGTGTTCCTCGTTCTGTCCGGAAAAGCCACGACGCTGCCGTTCAAATGGCACGCAAACAGTACCTCGAGCAATTAGAAAACCAGAGGTTGAAAGCACGCCAATCCTTTGTGCTTTCATCGGCGGCTCGTCGCCAGCAAAAGGCTTTCCGGAAGACAGTTCGGACTACTAGTCAGACAAGCTACGGAAGTGCCATTTCGTCTTTCGATCAACAGATAAGGACACCTAAGAGCGGAAAGCTTAGCAGTAAGGCTCGCAATATCTCACTTACAATCAAGGAAACCCTAAAGAGGGTCTTCCATCGATCCTCAGATAATCGAGACAATGTCCCAATTCAACAAGTTGAAGCTACTCGTCAACACTTTCGGCCATATGTTTCATCAGATGCCGGTGTCCACGAAAGTCGTGGGGACATCCCAATTCCACCAGAAGGGACTGTCTCTCATGTGTCCTCTCGCGTACCCTCTCTCCAAATTGTTCCATCTGATATTCAGCCGAGGTCACAAGCTGGCAGCATTCGCAGCGTGCACAGCGACGGTGACCGCAACGACACTCTATCGTGCATTGCTAGCTCAAGCAACTCTACGGCATCCAGCAGCTGGGTCACCCGTCAAGCTGCTGAAAGGAAGCGACTGTCCATCATTCAGGAAGGTGGAGGCACCCAACGACCCCCTTCTCCAGGTGGCAATGGGGCGAGTGGCTACAAGGCTTTCCATCGGCCAATGCGTACTAGCGACTGTGCCCCCAGCCCGGTCGACAGCCAACGTGTTTACTCGGCACTCATGAAAAGACTAGACAAGAGCCGCTTCGAAATGAAACAAGAGGAAGAAAAGAACGTGCAGGCTGACGACTACACCAATACAACTATAGCCGCGCCAGCACATAGGATAGATCCTATCTCTGCTCGACGAACGCCTACAACCATCAGGCACATTGTGGAGGATAGCGATGATGAACGTAGTGAATCTCGAATAGGAGTCAGGGTTTCAAAATCTGTGATTTTCCGTCCACTACCGGAGAGAGAGGCCGATGATGTTTTCTCACCTGCAAATTCGACCAAAGATTCGCGCGTCCCTCGTAGTCGCCACGCTAGTGGGAGCAGTCGAGAGGATTCAGCTTCGCTCCAGCCAAGTCTCAACTACTTCCCGACGGTAGGTAGTCTGGGGGATCAATCTATTCTCACGCCACAGCAAGCAGCCGACCACAATGAGAAGACGAGAACCGATCGAGGGCATGTACTGCGTGAAGCTAGGTCAACCTTCTTTCCCAACCTTGGTGGACCACGTGTCACAACGCCTAGTCCGTATAAGCGGGCCCTTGGTAATGTTTGCTCTGAGAACGAGAGGACCACTATAGATCTGACAGCGAGCGCGTACAACCTGCAAAAGTTACGCAAGATATCTGAGAATAGCGTTTCTCAGCGGCCTGACAGTGTTGCAGGTTGCAGTAGTGTGTATTCAAGGACCACCAGCGGTGATACACCGAAGCTAGAGGATTTCACCACACCCCTCGGTAGGAGAGAACCATCCGAGACGGGAACAGCGATCATTATCACGGATCGTATCTCCCGGAATGGTATTAGTCCATTGCGCAGACCCACCAATCTGTCGTCGGGATCCAGCAATGAGTGGAAGGCCTGGATGTCCTCTGAGATTGCAGGTTTGGATAAGCAGAATGCGCTAATGGGTCATCAGCGTGAAGGTGCACAGATTGATGGAGATGATACGCTGATCGGGTGTGGCGATGGCAATCTTCCCCCACAGGCATCACGCATCCTTCCCTTGTCTACTGTTCACGGAAATGTGGTGATCAGACAAGTGCCTAGGTATAAAGTTCCATCAGGGGTGGTTATCCCTCTGATCGATACTGGCCAGCTAGAATCGGCCCAGAGCGCATTGTTGTCACAGCAGCATGGCCATGGCATTCGTCCGGTGTCTTCAGTGTCTTCGCTTTGCCCTACTAACACCTATGTTACTAACAGCTCTATGGGCCGCCTTAATTCCGCCAGTCGACGGGATAAGCTACGGGCGAGATCAGCAGTTGATATGCGCTTGCGATATAGTCCCATACGAGTTAGGGGTTTTGCTGCTGATGGAGAGGTTTTGAAAGGGAGAGCCGCCGCAGGATTGAGCGAAGCTGCGGGTGGACAGCTTGGGCCTGTTAGTAGTGGTGGTAGTGGTCACGATGAGAACAGCAGTCCTGTTGGTGGAGAGGGGTACGAGGAAGTGGATGGCACGGGCCTCATGGGTCCCCTGGAACCTCCGGCGAGGGGCGGCGTCGTGGGGAGTCAGAGGATGGTAGATCTGTTTCTGAGTAGCCGGAGGCGGAGAATTAGGGGGAGTGACGGGAGTGGAAAGAACGCCTTTTTGTAATCGGATATAGTGAGAGCGCATCATCACTCCTTTTTCTAAGAGACTAATTGGATGGAATGGGTTGGGAATTGCCATGAGATGGAACGGAAAGAAGGCTCGCTCTTTTGTTCTATGGCTGGCCATTGGGTATTGAGGATTATTTTTGGAGTGAGGAAGAGAGGGGACGTAAACGGTAGAGATTGGAGCCAGGGCTCTATCGTCCTTTTATCGGTTTAACCACGTGAGCGAGTATTTTGTATATTACGTTGTAGGGTAATAATTAGAACTGTTGTCGATTGATTGATGGCCAAATGCAATATTGCTGTTTAGATCACTGTCCATTGTTCTGTGCTGTCATTTCTAGGGTTTCCCCGATGAGGAGAGATTGACTCAGGGATGCGAGCCGTCTTTGACGCCTTGAGTCATTTCACCACCGACCCAACCTCTCTCCACAGATCCCCAATCATGCCAGCAGTTCCTCCAACCTGGTATCGGCTCTTCCAACCACCATAGAATAAACTAAAGCGAAACAATACCCTTCAATCTCTGGTAGGAAGAAAATGTCAAACGTCTATCTCGATGGCACAACTCTTGAAGGTGGTGGGCAACTTGTCCGCAACGCCCTCGCGCTCTCTTCACTAACCCGAACGCCAATCCACATCACATCGATCCGGGGCAACCGCAGTGACGGTGGGGGGCTCAAGGCGCAGCATCTCAGCGCGCTTGATTGGCTTGCGCGGGCGACGGGGGCTGTTGTGGAGGGAGCTCATAGGAGGTCGAAGGAGGTGGTTTTTAAGCCTGGTGATGGAGTGCGTGTAGATTTGAATGGCGGGATGGGGGGAAGGAGGGAGGTGGAGATTGATGTGGGGAGTCCGGGGAGTGTATTTCTGGTATTTCAGGCTGTTCTGCCAGTTTTGATATTCGGTGGAATGGGGGAGGAGCCTCTAACCCTGATAATCAGAGGCGGGACCACTGTCTCACACTCACCCTCCCATGCTTACGTCGCACAAGTCCTCATCCCCACACTCTCCCGCATCGGTCTTCCCCCAATCACCGTCTCCCACCCCAACCATAACAACCTCATCAACACCGTTACGTTCACAATCACGCCGCTCCCTCTCGGAGCAAGCTTGCCTGTGTTTTCGCTCACGGACCGCGGAGAGGTGAGTAGTGTGGATGTGACGATTGTGGCTCCTTCGGAGGCGATGAGGAGGGTTATGGAGGGGGAGGTTTGTGGCGCGTTGAGAGAGTGGGGGAAGGAGTTTGAGATTCGATTATTCGGTGAGGAGGAAGAAAGGGAGGATGGTAGTGAGGAAGCAGAATCACATAAGAATAAAAACAACAACAAAAACAACATCCTCTACATTCTCCTCGTCCTCCACACGACAACCTCCCAAATCCTCGCAACAGATTCTCTCCTCACCCTTCCTAACCCTTCCAAACGGAAAAATGTCCCCAACCGCCACAATCTGCGCGCTACCGCACTAACCGCCTTTACTACCAAAACCGCAAAGGCCCTAAAACGTGAATGGGACCGTGGAGGTTGTGTCGACTATAGAATGAGAGATCAGCTAGTCGTGTTCCAAGGGTTGGCTAGTGGGAGGTGTAGAGTTGATGGGGGTGGGGGCGGTGGTGAGATTGAGGATGGGGATGACGATGGCGACTATGATGGGGGAGGCTCCATGCACACGAAAACAAGTCGCTGGGTCCTTAGCCAGTTATTAGGCGTGAAGTGGGATGGGGAGGGGAACTGTGAAGGGGTAGGATGGAAGAGTGGTGAGAGGTGGAGGGGTAGGCTGGTGGGGGAGAGTGGGGGCGCTGTGGGAGATGAGCAAGTCAAGAAAGCAACGAGGAAGAAGGTTGCCGCTGCCGTGGTGAAGAATAAGGCGCGAGAGAAGGGAAAAGGTAGAGGGGAGGGATGGGGTAAGGGGAAGGGGAAGGGGAGAGTGGTTGCCGGCGGACTTTGCACCAGCGGGGAGGAGGACGACGACTACGAAGTTGACTACGAGGAGGATGGGGTTTTGGGAAGGGCAACCAAGGGAAAAGGCGGCGGCGATGGTGACTGCGAGTTTGTAGAAGCGGTCGACGCCTTGTCCATTTAGATAAAGAACCACCCCATACGCAACCCTTTTTATCTTTAAGAACAAAGAAAACAATCAACAACCCAACCCCCCTTTGCCCCGTAATAGCCCCCCCCCACACCCGAATCCACGCCCACACCACCCAACAACGCCCGACCAGCCACCACACTCCCCCCGTTTTCCAATGTATATATGAACCTAGACGCACACTTCCCCCCCCCATTTCCCTTGGAAAAAAAAAGAAAAAAAAGAAACCCCCCTTCCCACGGAGGGATGTGTATCACCGTCACCCCCGTCTACGCCTGCGACCACCTGGGCACCTACTACGTGCACCGCTGCGCCAGCCTCGCACCCTCCTGCCTCGCTACGCGTAGGCGTCCAGCTTATAGGCTCGTGGACGAGCTTTGTGCGGATTGTCGGGGGTTTGGCAGGTGGTGGTTGTTTGGGACGTGAGGATAGGGTATGTAAGGTGAATGGGTAGGGGGCGGGGTGGAAGGCCGCTCACTAAGGAGGTATTCTTGAACTTTGGAGGGGGGGGGGGGGAGGGAAACCACTCCCCCCTTCCCTGATAAATGAAAAAAATAAATAAAAAAAACTCGTCTTATCATTTCCCCTCCACCCTCATTATCTAGAGTAATAGGAGTAAATTCGTTTCATTTTCCTCACCATGCAACGTTTCCTTTAGCCCTTAGCCATTAGTCGAATCATCTGAATAAAAAAAAAAAATTTGAAGAGTAATAATTGAAAACGCAGCGCTTTCCAAATGGGAAAAAAGAACAACTTTTTGAATAATGCATGCGTTTCTCCCCGCTTAAATGCAACGGCTCGGCTCGTCCGTATTGCGTGAATGATAACATATGGAAATGCAGTCTCGAAAAAGCAGAAAAGCGCGCCATGGGGCAGATATGGGGAGGATGGCCTAGGTTGGCCCATAGTATTGAGGAGAATTCACACCTATGCCAGCGTTCTGCAAGCAAATCTTGTTCAATACTGAGTCTAGATGCTAGATGTTCAGATGCCACCCAACCGGGCCCGTTGCGCCCGAGTGTTGGTTAATGACTTAGTCCTCCGTCAAGTCTCCATATTCCCACATTCCTCTCCTGGCTTTCTTCGCTTCCTCCTCCTTGGTCTTCAGAGCTGGAAGTACATCTGTTGCGGCGCGCTCCCAAGCCTTTAATTTCTTTGGTACCATTGCTAGGCCTTCCGCCAGAATGTCCGCGTTGTAACTCTCTAGTAGACTGCCGGAGACCTTGGGGTCAAATAGCGTGATATATAAGGTGCCGTCCGGCCCAACCGAGTCTACGTTGGCTACTAGCTGCTTGCTGCTGGTGATTTGGTCGATGAAACTGACCGCATCGGCAAGATAGTCTGCTTGTGTTGGAAACTGTAGGAACGATAGAACGGCATCGACAGCCTGGGGTTTCAGCTTTGAGGTGGCGAATTGCGGCTGGTTCAGAGGTCGTAATCGGGACCAAGGCAGCTTCTCCGAATTCCCGTAGTCGATGTAATTCACTTCGGCTTGTTTGCCTTCGCGGTCAACCCTGAACACCTTCGCTCGGTACCACTCTCCATCTTCGGAGAACTTAGCTGCCACGACCTCGCCGGCCTTTGGAGGGCCAGGTAGTGGGGTGCTGTTTGCCTTATTCATATGAAAAGCCTTGAAAGAGCTCATCATCTCTGTTAAGGAGGCAGTACCCGTTCCGATCTGCTGTAGCTTCAGCTTGGTATTCTCATCAACGTTCGTCACCACAACGTCACGGTAATCCTTCTTTCGGGGTGCGGGCGTCGCGTCGCTGTTGTTATCACCGGCTTCGTCGGGCTGTCCCCCATTCTGGTCCTCTTCTTTACTCGGGTCCCAGTCATGCCACATGCCTTTGTGCGCTTCCTTAGCCTTTTTCTCTGCTGCGAAAAGCTCGGTGGAGTTGCCGGATTGCTCTGCCGAATATGCATGCACGCTGGCGAGTCCTTCTTCAACCAATAGCTTTGCGAAACTCTCACGATTTATATAAAGAGTCCCAATAAAGCCGCCCTTCGAATCTAGATTTTCGACGTCAATCTCAACATCGCGTTGCATGCACCGTCGAATCGCAAAATCATGTGCCTCTTGGCCGAATGGTTCCCCCTTTTCGCTCGGATTTCTGGCCGATTTTGGAGCGCGGATGCCCGAAAGCACAAAAGTGAGTTTTGCATTTTCCCGAGGGACAAGGACAGTAAATCGTGACCCTGACTTGACGAAGTCGACAATGGCAGGAACCTTCTTTTGGCGCTGGAGGATCGAAAATTGAATTTTAGCCTTCTGCACACTCTCAGAGGCATCGACAAATTGCTTGCTGGTAGGAGACTTCTTCGCATACATTCCCTTCTGTTCCTTTTGGGCAACTTCCTCCGCGGCCAGAAGTTCGTCATAGATGGGTGACCGATCCTCGTCGTCTCTCCTGTGTCGAATGACCGAGGCGTAACCATTCTCAACGAGTAAAAGAGCGATATTCTTGTCGTTGAAGACAACTGTTGCCATTTCACGCTCCTCGAAATTTTCCTGGGCTGGCCGTTTGCCATCAATGGTTACTTTGACATGCTTGCCGATGAGCTTTTTCCGTAAGAACTCTTTTGCCTCTGCGCCGAATGGTGCTTGCTTGGGATCGGTTGACCTGCGATCACGTGTTAGATATACAAAAGCGGATAAAAGGGTTCGAATGTTGTTGGCTGCACTTACTTGGGTTGTCTAATGCTGCTCAGGCTTACGCGTTTCTCGACGCCAGCCTTAGTCCGAAGATAAAGCGTGTCTGCATTCTGCACCCTACTAACAATAGCCTCTGTGTTTCTGGAAGCGCCAGTCCCCTTAGCAACATGTCCCTTGAACTGGCCGAAATTGTTTTCCTTTGCTTCTTTTTCTGCTTGACGTAATGTGGCCATGCCGGCCCCAAGCATTGTCGAATGAAAATCGGTGCATCTCGCCAGTCCCGCCTTCAGAATGAACTCGGCAATGCTTCCGTTAGGGTGTTTCACGATACCGACTAGTTGGTTCTGTTGGCTCACACCAACAATCTCTACCTTTACAGAGCGCTGGAGAAGCCGTGTCTCGACAAAATCCTTGGCCTCATCCCCGTACGGCTCTGCAAGCACCTCTTTCCCGTCGGAGGGGTTTGTGCGTCTTGTTGCCGGAGCACGAATGCCAGCTATAAGGACTATGGTTTGTTGGTGTTGTTTTGGGCTGAGTTGAAGACGAACTGCTAGACGGTCTCCGCTCAAAACTCGCTCGACAATCGCTATACGAAAGCAATTAGATTCAGCCCGATGTATATCGAGAGACCTTAGTACTACGTACCATCTATACTCTGCCCCTTATATTGCTCGGCGAACGTTTTTGGGTCCGGCAATTCGTTATTGACGTCTATAACCCCACCGCTTGGTGCCCACAGCCCCTTGCTACTGGATCTTGCTGAACCTTCTGAAAGCTTGAGCTTCTCAACTTGAGCCGTTGCCTCCTCAGTGTCGTCCTTTCTACCAGCGTCGTCTCGCACCTTCAACCATCCTTCAGCTACAGCAGCTTCTGGTAGCGTCTGCCCATTCGGGAGGTTGATGGTACCGTATTCTCGTTTCGAAATCGGACCGGGTACTTGGTAGAGGACTTGGAATTGGACAACCTTGCCAACTGCTAGTCGACGGATGAAGTCTCGAGACTCGAATGCAAATGGCTGTACGGATCCTCTGATTAGCAATGCCGTGTGCGTACAGTTGGCAAGCAAACGCCGGGAGGGTGCATAAAAGCTGTGACAAGGATACATACCTCTTCACCATCCTTCCTCAATCTTGGAGCTGACACATATGCTAAACTGAGTTGTCTTTCTTGACTCGGATTATTCACCGATGCGAGAATCAAGGTATCTCCAGAAAGAACCGACTTGACCTTCGCTTGCGAGATAGGCATTGTTGTGCAATCTGCGAGGTGCGTCAGCCAGCGGGACTTGAGCTTTGAATTGTTGTTGTACAACCCAAAGGCGGTGGAGACGGGCAAAAGAGGCCTAGGGGGAGTCTGACACAGTTGTGAGCACGGGGAGAGCTTACGATTTTTGAGCTGGATATGTAGCACTAAAAGGCCTCGGTGAGTTAAGTAAGTAGCGGTGGGACGAAATCTTGGGGCGCAATGCGGAGTAAAAGAAAAGTTGAAGTTTGTGTGCAATTTAGACGAGATACTCAAATAGGACGTTTTCCTCGGGTAGGATTCTCCAACAACCGTATGGACACGATCTAATATAAATTACTACATAACTTGAAGTCCTGCTTCAGGATCTCTCTACCCTTGGTTGAGCAGCTGCCAGTTGCAACTGAGGAAATTCGTAGGGAGCAGCGTTGTGTATTTATCCCCTTTTCCTTGGGGTTATGCTCTGAACAGAGAGCCCTAGGGTAGGAGAGGGGTTGGCTAACAAGCTTACTAAGCGATGAGCACCAGCCCGATGAGGGGTTCTTCGGGGAGTGACTGCTCTTACTTCAAGGATCACGGTCTGTAACTGCATAGCGGGCTAACCGGAGACTCTCGTTTCCAAGAAGCCCCGCGTTTACCGTAATATCAGTTAATTCGGTGGCATATTAGTTTACGGGTTGACGAAAGAGCTTCTCTAGCACGGGTAACCAACATTTGGGGTCAGTGGATATGGACGCGGGCCTCGTGAATAAAGGAGCCACGCCATATTTCCCCATAATGCCCAGCGGAACTCTTGCTTCACAAATTAGACGTGAGGACGGGTGGCTATGCCTAAGATTTTCGTTTTATGGACCTATAATAAATCCGGGGGAAACCGTTGCTGTCGCCACATCGATATTGCCTGGGGTTCATTAAGGTGGTGATGGTGATTTCCGGACGTTAGGTCCGAGCCCTTAAGGTCGTGAGGGGGTGAAGGCATATGGGTACAGTTCGCGCGGCGAGGGAAGTACCGCTGAGGGGCTACGTTGTGCCTGGGCAAAGATATATTAACGTGCATTCGCCCAAATTGGAAACGCTTTAGTAAGCTTATCTGGCACCACCAAGCATGTTTGGACGAAATAAGTCCTGCTAGGATCCATATGGGGGTAGTATCGTACTGGAGGTGTCGTCGTCATGGCCAATCCTGTCTGCTCCAAGTCAGGATGAGATCTGCGGGCAGCTGAACTTTCGAAAAAGAGCTTGCGGCGCAGAGTGGTTTTGACGTGAATAGAGGACAAGCCAGCGATGCGAGCTGGTTCGATAGGAATGCCCTCGAAGGCCCGGAGGTTATTTAAATAAAGTGTTCCAGAAGGAAGCGGCACGCCCGCCTTACCTGATCCAGCACCGCGGCACGGGTCGATTGATTCGACCAGCCAACGTTTTCTAAGGCGGGACTTTTTGCCTGGCTCGATTAAACGTGATACGTGATCGATAAACTCGTCGGTAGTAGCGATCGGGCCCTCTGCCCGCCGGAAGCGCAACAAAAGTCCATGCAATAACGTGTTACGGCATCACACAATCACCTCGTCGCTATCATCGCCGTCTACGTCGTTGGCGTAGTAGAGAACAGACATTTGTTCATCCGCAAACGTATCAACAAATCCCGGTGTTAAGGAGCGACTTGCACTATTGCAATAAGCGAGCCTGATCTCTGATCTCGCTGGACTACAAGGCGCCGCACCGCTGCGGAGTGCAACTTGGATGCGACTTGTGCCTGTCGTTCATAGTGCTTGTGCTACTCCAGTTCAGCTCTTGAGTGTAGATGCGCATTACCGCAGCTAGTTGATCCATGGGTCGCGCTCACGAGAGTTGTTTGGTTCCAATCTGCCGTCGCGGCGCATTCGAAACACGACCTCTTTGAGGTTGTCAAACCTGTCCATCTGTCTCCGACCGTTGCTGCATAATAGCACATTCGATCAGCAAACAAGATTCCTATACTCGTCCTGGATCAAGGACTCGAGGCACCGGCCATGGCGCATCACCAAAATGACCAAACTTATTTTGGGTATAACCATCCCCAGCAGCCGTCACAGCAACAACAATACGGCAACCAACTGAGTTCGGCTGGTCAGAGCCAACTGCATCGGGTACCGAGTTTTGACAGCGGGGACGACGCAACTTTCTTCGATGGCACGAATGGCAGGGACAGCAACGATCCCAGCCCTGGGAATGGTGGAACCCGAGTGAATGGAGGCTACAGCACCGGTGGCGTTCCTAGGAGGCAGACAGACGAGCTATTCATGGGAGGACCAAGCGGTTATCAACCAACCCAGCCCAATCGAACATCATCGTATGGTCCGGGAGTTCCTGGATATCAGCAACAGTATCAAGCTCAGCCGTCGCATCAAACTGCTCAGACATATAACCCCCAACAATTTCCTCGCACGCAGTCACAGTACGACCCTCGAGCCTACTCCGCCGTCAATGCTGGCCATGGAACTTCTCATCCGCCTTACAACCCGGCCGCTTATCATAACACAGGCGTGGCACGCCATACGAGTTATTCGGGTCCGCCGAGCGGTTACTCTCCTGGCATCTATGGGTCCACTGCACCTTACGCATCTCCCCCACTTGGCTCGCATCTTCCCTCAACCCCCCCGCTCTCGCAAGGCCAGCAACAACAATACTTTACCCGAACGCAATCACAGTATACTCGGCCAACTTCACAGCACATATCATACATGCCGCAGACACATGGCCCATTTTCCCCTGGACCCCCTCAGCATCCAGGTTCGGCGCTGCCGCCTAGCCGACCCAATGCGTATACGCCTCCCGCACCCCCCCCTCCCCCATTTCCGCCTCATAGCGGGACATTCCTTTCTGATGATTTTCGGGACGCCATGGGCCCCGCTCAGCCCACACACGCGCAGGCCTCGCAGTCCTCGCAACCGATCCCGATGCCTGCCAGTCAACAACTCCCATCACTTCCAACCCCCGAAAGCCCCATCCTTCAAACCATGACGCGCTATAGTTCTACCTCATCACATGGAGAGCCGGCAGTGAATCCACTCCCGCCGCATCCAATACATTCGCCGAATCGAACGAGTAACGCTAGTGACCATCTCCGAGGGCGGCCACTCCCTGGCCGGCCAGTGGATGAGAGCGACGAAGAGTATATTAGTGGTCTAATCGGAAACGGTAGCCACACGGGGTCGGCGGATGACTTGGCCCGGGAAAGTATATGGAAGGAGGTGGAGGCTGCCATTGATAGCATAGGCCCGGGTGCCCCTTCCGCCCGACCAAGTATACGAACGGAAGCGTCCCACCACTCCCCTATTGATGAGGGGAGCGAACCGGCTCCGCTATTCTCCGACGGCCGTGGGCATGGCCCCGGTGCACAGAATAATGCTACTAACGGGCATCTGAGCGCTACAGGAACAGGAAGCTACGTTAATTATGGTGCCTACAGCGATGAAAGTGACGCTGAAGCAGCGGCTGGCCTCGAGGCTATGCGCATGGCAGAGGAACAGGATGCCGCCGATAACGCACGGAGACAAAGCGGGGAGTCGGCCTCAACTGCGACGTATGGCCAGAGCTTGCGGGTGCCTCAACGAACCGGGGAGGAGCCGAGTAGTGATAGTGATTATGGCAATGTGGACATGGGTCTCTATGGGGGCGGCTATGGGGCCAGCATATCTTACGGTGACGATAGTTATGCCATCCCTGGCGCGCAATGGCATTCAAGCGAGATGGAAGACCAGAGTCGACCGCTTCCAACACCTGGATCAATACGTCGAGCACCAGGTGTACCCGCTAGCGCTCATATGGATGGCGATAGCATCCCATATGACTACCCGATACCTGACCAAGATACTATTCATCCGTTCCCATCTTTCAGCAGCAATGCCAGGGTTGATACTTTCGGAACCGGCGGCCTATCGGAACCTAGTCCGCATAGACGAAGGTTGAGCTTTGATGAGGGCGACGAGACTCCTTGGGATTCTCAGGCCTCACGTCAGAGATCTGGCAGTCAAAGCCCGCAGAAAAACCGTGACGCTGAAGAGTTTCCGGAGCTCTTTTATCATCCCGCTACTAGTTCTATGGGCACCCAACGACCACTTCCTTCGGTACCGCAAGCTTCAGCCAATCAGGTGCCACAGCTAATGGCGGCGGGGACCTACCAGGGCAATGCACAATATCAGCTGCCATACTCCCTCCCAAGTCAGGTCGCCCGCAATGCATACCCGTCAAACTTGGATTCCCCCGCCAACAGGGCACTGCTCGGCCCCTCCCCACAGGTACCGAGGTCTTCTTCGCTATCGAATCATAGCAGTTCCCCTCAGGCTATCCCCCCAGTACGCTCGAAGACAGATGCTGAAGAACGCAAGCTCAAGATGTTGAAACAGCAGACTGGTATGCGATCAGGAGGACCTGGTTCAGAAACTGGGTACGATTCCCCGACCATTCCCCCGAGCGCTATAACGCTCGACCTGCCAGCAATACCACAAGGTAAACGGAAACGGTTTACCCCCGCCAAGCTTTCGACCGCCGATTTCGAGCTATGCGATGAGCCTTGGGCTCTGAGTTCTATTGCACGGTGGATCAAAGTCATGAGTGAAGGTGAAACGGATTTGAAGATAAAAGTCATCGTCGATGGGATCGTAGCACTTTTCACGCACAAAGTGCCTACCATGAATACAGCAGATGCCGAAACTCTAGGAGAGCGTGTCGTCAAAGATATGCTGGAAGCTGGTGTGTTGGTTGAGGAAGAAGAGTGGGTCAAGCTCAGGGACATTGGGATGTCGGGAGTCATCTGGCAACTCACTGGCCTTGGATGCTACGCACCGCGGCTGCACTCTACTGAAATGCTTGGGAGATGCTACTCCCATCATTGCTCTCGGACATTGAAGAGGATCAGCATAATAGTGAGCGAGCCACAGCGGACGCAAGAAGATTGGGCGACATTTTATAAAGTCAAAAAGGAAGACATTGAAGGAATCAACAAAAAAGAAATCCACCGGCAGAACATCCTACACGAAATCGTTCAGAGCGAAGAAACTTATCTGGGAAATCTGCACATCTTGATGGTTCTCTATAGGGATCAGCTCCGCAGTTGGCAACCACCCATCATCAACCCCAAACGGATGGACACGTTTATTAAGGAGGTATTTGGTAAGGCTGAAGCCGTCAAAAAGGTCAACGAGGATTTCCTGTTGGCGCAGCTGAAGTATCGTCAACAAGAGCAAGGGCCATGGATAGTCGGCTTTAGCGACATTTTCCGGGAGTGGATCAGAAAGGCCAAGAAAGCATACATTGAGTATGCAGCGTCCTTTCCGACTGCAACCATGATGGTTCGAAAAGAAGCTGAAAAGAATATTCTCTTCCGACAATTCTTGGACCAGGCCCGAGAGAACGAGCTGTCTAGGAGGCTAGACTGGAACACATACCTGAAGGCTCCAATTACTAGACTTCAGCACTACAGTTTACTCTTGTTCACGGTTTACAAGGATATGCTTCAGGAAACTGAGGAGAAGACGAACCTCAATACTGCCATCGAAGAGATAAAGACAGTAACGCACGATTGCGATGCGAGAGTAGATGAAGTCACGAAGAAGGTTGCATTGATCGAGCTTGGCTCTAAATTAGCGCTCCGGCCGGGTATGGAGGGTGTGGAGCTCAATCTCCAGCACCTTGGACGTGAACTTATCTTTAGAGGTGACCTGCAGCGGACTGGCGGCAATCGCTTCACTTGGCTAGAGACGCACGCGATCTTATTCGACCATTACCTTGTCTTGGCCAAGCCCATCCAACAACGAGATAGTGGTGGAGGTTCGAAACACGAGGCATATGATGTCTCCAAAGTTGTGAGTTGGGTAGCAGTCGTGACCGGAGATCAATCGCTAATTTAGTTTCACAGCCGATACCTATGGATTTGCTAGTGCTAGAAAGCACAAACGACGACCCGGTCGTCAAGTCTGCTGTCAGGGGCCTAGGAACAGCGAGGGCCGCACCAACCGCCACAAGCCAGTCACAAGGCGTACCAGGCGGCGGTATTAGCCATACCCCAACAAGTACATCAATATCATCCGTTAGCACCGTAGGTTCTAGTAGGACCATGGTCGCTAATACAGTTATCGACGGCCCGAAGGACGAGAAGATCATGTATCCGTTTCGCATTAAGCATCTCGGAAAATCAGAGGTTTACACCCTATATGCATTGACGGCCCAGAACAGACAGGATTGGTGCGATAAGATCTTGGAGGCAAAGACCAAGCATGCCACATCACTCTTCAGGCAGAATGCCGAGCCTTTCCGTCTCCGCGTAATGGCCGATACTGCTTTTGGCTCTGAAAACCACGCCTCTGGCACGAAAAGCATCCTCATCAAGGGTACTCCACTGGATCGCTCAATCCAAGAAGTTGAGAAGATGTTTGAGAACTCAGGGTCTCGACCAGGCATCGTGTGCAGAGCTACTGTCAACTGTGCCACGGCCTTCCATCAGCCCTATGGCAGACAGATGGTAGCTATAGGGACCGATTACGGGGTCTACGTCTCTGACATAAAGAATCCGAGGGGTTGGACAAGGGTAAGCTCAAGTGGTGTTATAGTTCCTCTAAAGTATTGTCCCGCTCACGTCAGAAACAGGCAATCCAAGCCTCAAAGGTAACACAGCTTGCCGTCCTCGAAGAGTTTAGTCTCTTTTTGGTGCTTTCCGATAAGGCTCTAAGCGCGTACCACCTTGACGTGGTTTGTCCAGTCAGTGGAGTTCCCCAACCAAACGACTCATCGCGGAGAGCCCCCCAGAAGTTGTCAGGCACGAGAGACGTCGGATTCTTTGCAACGGGTAGGATGAAGGACCGGGCACTGGTGTTCTACAAGAAGCGGGATGGGATCTCGTCAACATTCAAGGCATGTCTCAAAGGCGCTCAGTCAATAATTACTATTCAGCCGGGGAGGTTATCGTCTAACCAATCATGTTCAATAGGTTCTCGAACCCGTCTTCCAAAAAGCCACAGAAAAGAGGTCCCGTTTCTCTCGCAAGGGAAACACTGAATTCTTCCGCGAATATGATGAATTTTACATCCCAACGGAATGCTTTGGCATCAATCTCTTTCAGTCCTCCCTCGCCATCTCTACAGCCCGAGGCTTTGAAGTTCTAACTCTCGACAAGAAACAGCCATGGAGCGTCCCAGACCTCAAGCAGCCGCATGTCGTGACAATCTCAGGCCGCCTTGGCGGCCAGAAACCGCTCGGCATGTTCCGTCTCAGTGATACAGAATTCCTGCTCTGCTATGAGGAGTGTGCTGTATACGTTAACAAGCATGGCGATGTTTCGCGGTCCGTTATCATGGAATTTGTGGGTAAGGCGAAGAGCGCAGCGATGTATGGTCCTTATATTATCCTGTTCGACTCAGATTTTGTTGAGGTGCGGAACGCGCAAAACGGACGCCTGCGGCAAGTCATCTCAGGCAAGGACGTACGCTGCCTAGATGACGCGCAGAGTGGGGTCTCAGCTATGGCGAGGACTGTAAAGGTGGCGCTCCAGCATCCGGAGAGTGATGGTAGGCAGATTGTTGTGGAGTTATTACTCAATGAGGGCCAAATGGATTGATATCAGGTTTCGTTGGACGGGGAGGGAATCTGCCTTGTTTTACTTTATTTTGGCCTCCTGGATTCTTTCTTAGTACATTTTTTTCCTCCCCCCTCATGCACCTTTGTCTATTCCTTCCCCTCTCACGTGTCGTTGTCACTCGAGCTCCTCTTGACCGGCCAATGTCTTTGGTTATGGGGTGGAGTGTAGGGTTGGAGCGCATAGATATGAGATTTCTAATTAACGAGACTCCGGAAAAGGAAATGAAAGAAACAGGATCTGTGTCTTTTCAAGTATTCTCCTGGGAATCGGTCTCTGCGTCTTGAGTGAATTTTTTTGTTCGGGTTCAAGAGGCATTTCAGGGCTTAATTTCTCGGTCGTCGAACGCAGCTACTCTCGAGCCCTTTTAACTTAGAAGGTGCGTAGATTGCAATATTGTTCATGTAGTAAACCTTTTTCCGAATGGAAATATTGCCAAGAGAAGTCATGTGATTCGCCACAGCTTACCATAGTAGACTCGAAGTTCTTCTACCCGCCATCATCCCCCCTTACCGACCTTCCTTCTCTCTTCGTTTTCCTATCGACGGTGCGCGCAACAAAGAAAGAGTTGGAAGGGGACCTGGTAGTCAAACTGCGACACCTGTCTGCGTCGCGCGCGATTCTTCCCATCAGCTCGATATTGCATCTGGTGACCTTCTGGTTGAGCACCTCCACCCTTGTTGAGCCGCATTTGATACCTCGCCTCTTCACTCCTTCTGGCCCCGTTCCATCCGTAGAATCCATTTTGCTCTCAGATCCAGCTCCCTTGCTGAGATGCGCCGTTCGCCTCTTCGGTGAATCGCGTTATTTTCTTTTTGTCGTCGCGTTACTCACATCTAGGTAACACCGTTCTACTTTCCCAACTCAACACGCGAAGTTGGAGTCTACCTGGGTAGCAACAATGTCGAACTACCCTCCAACCCCCTCGTTTGGGCTGAACCTCAATTTCACATCTATTCCATCGTCTTCTAGCTCTAGGCCAACGATACCTGCTAGCAATCGGCATTCTACAAACAACATGCAGAGGAAACCTCCAGTTCCTCCGCCGGCCACAAACTCTTCGCAGATTGCCAATGCCTACCAAGCAAATGCGAATATTCCCAGCTTTAATATGCCATCTGCATATCAAGTTCCACCTGCCGTTCCATCATTTGGGCAACTAACAAGTGGGCCGATTCCTCCTCCGCCGTTTCCCCCAATACCCGCCAACCCCCAAGAATTCCCGGAACAGGCACCTCCGTTCTCGACTGGATCTAGGCCGAACTCAAGTCACGCCTTTCCACCTCAACACAGGTCTGCGCAGGCCAACAACATTGGTAGAACAGCAAATATAGATCGTCTGATGATACCCATGGACAAAGAAGAGGGTGAACTAAGTGACCGTGATATGGAGCGAAAGTCTTCTTCCTCGGGTCAAGATGCCGGCATAGTAGTACCGCAGCCGACGAGGTCAGGCACTATTGATAACCGTGCCGCGGAAGCAGGTGGCATATGGAACCAAAAGGCACAAAAACGGAAGTCTCCAGTGACCAAAGCCCGAGGTATCGTCTAGTCCACCTTCGATAACACTTGAGTTCTTGCGTAAACCACCAAACTAACTGCGCTATATATGCAGATCTTAGGAAAATTACACATCAAAACAAGCCTGCTACCTCCTCGGCCCGGGTACCTAGTGGGCCTCGAGCCTATGATAGCTACACGTCCAATAGGCACGCCAACCCCCCAAAAGGGAACTCGTACTCTCCTCTAGAAAATCGACGCTATGACCAATATATTCCCGAGCGGCGAGATAATGGGCCAAGTAAGCGAGAAGATCTATCCATGAAGGGTCGAGCCTAATATCTATAATAGGTTATCTGCAGCGCTCAATCTCACCGCCGAACGCTCACGAGCGGAAGAAGGCTACTGTTAACGTGCCTTCCGCATCTCCCCACAACCATGTTTCATCACAACAATGCCATGACAACAAGCCGGCAACGCCACTGTCGTCGAGCCATTATAGCCCCACAGCAGGCAAACCTTATTCAGAAATCCGGAATCTCGCAAAGAACGCACTGTTAAACCTTATACCGCTGAAGGTGGAGTATAAAGACTTCATTAACGAAGGTATAAATGAGGAAGTGGTGAAAGGCCTGTTTGAGGAGCTTCGGCTCAGGATACCTAATGCTGCACCAACTCAACGGATAGAGGAATCTTCGCACAAGCATACACCGTTTCCCCACGCACCACAACTTACAGAATCCAACACGAGCCCAGCTCGGTCCAGCATGTCACAAGGTACCCAATCCTTGCGAACTCTGACAGCTTCCGATGCCCCCCCGCCACCGCAACGTCAAACGTCAGCCGAAATTAGCAAAGCCCGGGGATCCGCAGACAATGAAAATGCTCCTATACCTCCAACCAAGAAGGCCTTACTTGCATCCGTTGCTACCGGAACAGGTGTGCAACTAGCCAACGATGGCAGCGTTGGGCCCAAACTATCACGCGCCGAACTCATTAAGCAACGGTTTGCTGAGAGAGAGAACAAAAAAGCGAAAATGGCGGCGCCAGTGGAGGAAGCAAAGCCTCATGGTTTGCCCGATCCTATGTCGGATCGTGAAAAAGAGCTTGCAGCAGAAAAGGAGAAAAAAGTGAAAAATGAATTGATCAAACAGCGTATGGAAGCACTGAAGAAGTCCGCCTCACTTAAAGGCACCGGGCCCCCCTCTGCGGGCAACGCCGATACAGGGAAGACTACCGACCAACCACGCACACTAGCTAACGGATCTGTGCCGCAAGAGATACCGTTGATCAAACAGCAAGCCCAAGCTCCGGCCGCCGCGGCCGGCGCCAATGTACCATTCACCGGGATACCTGGTCTTTTCATGACATCCTCATCCGCACCAAGCAACGACGCCTCTTCTAACTCAAATCAGGATCCAACGCCACCGCCCCAAGTACACGGGACCAATCGCCGAAAACGCCCTGTAGCTGCTGACTTTGAAGATACGCCTACACCGCCTGCCAGCTCATTCAAGAGACCTTTTGGCCGAAGTAGGGTGGAGCGGCCGTTGGTAATTGAGGTCAGCGATGACGATACTGCTAATGGGGACGATGATACCGACATGGATATCGACGATGACGATGGCCCGGACTCTGACCGACAGCAGAGGCATGCGCAGCCAAGTCAAGGGCGAAATGCAATCCGCGACTTTCCGCCGCTCCCTGATTTCCCTAACAAACGAAGACCTGGAACGTGGGGCAGTGCTCCTGTTTCCGCCATGAGCACGCCTCCACTCTCAAAAGACTCACCCTTCTCTTATCCTAACGGGAGAGGCAAGTCTTCTGCACAAGAGGACCTTAAGCGAAAATACGAGCAAATCCAGCTCATGCAGAAGAAAATAGCGGAGTTGGAACTGAAAAAGGCAAAGCCGGGCACAAGTCGAGGACAGACTCCTGGTACCCCAGGGCGTTCTGCACAGCCAGCCAAGAAAGACCAGACCCCAAAGACATCAGAGAAAACTGAGGCGGCGGAGGCGGCGGCAGCAGCGGCAGAAATAGACCGCTTGATAGAGGACGCCAACCGACAAGTCAATGTGGATAAGCTCGAGCTCGCTGAGGCCAAAGCAGCTAATTTAAAGAACGTTGAGCAAGACGGAACAGCTGAGGCCGAGTCTGAACACCAGAAACGACTTCGACTCGCCGAGATCGAGTACGGTATCCCTCTGATTGATGCAGAAGTCGAGAAGAGCAGAAGCAAGGTGGAGGAGCTTAGAGCCGAGACCGCGAAGTGGGAGGCCGCTGTAAGGGAAGGTTTGGAGGGTAAGAGAAAGTTGATAGAGGAGATGGAGATGTTGAAAATTAAAGAAAGCAAGAATCAGGTGGAAATCCAAACGAACGAGAGCGAGAGAGAGGAGCTTGGAGAGAGCCCTCGGCGGGACAGTCATAGTAAGTGTTCCAAAACCCTTCCGTCCCTCTCCCCCAGCCCTTAAGCCCTTATAACCTCACTTGTGCATGGACCCACGATTTCGATATCAGGCGTCAACCGAGAGAGTGATAGACCAAAAGAACGACGTACTCACTCGGTAGCCATGACAACAGCAGTGTCGGATGCTACGGACGGGCCGAGTCATATCGAGACAACCCAAGAGCCTAAAGACATGTCAAACGAACTAGTTACTACAGCGCATGCGGGATTGATCACGGAAGCTGATTTGTCGTTGCAAGAAGCCTCTATGAAGACAACTTCCAACACAAACCCTACCCCCCCAAGTCGGTCGTCAGATGCGATGGACATAGAGATGGGCAGTGCAGAGGACAGCGAGATGAATGTTCGAACAGAAGCACATACTGACGTGTTACTCGTCGAAGGCCCCAGCGACCCGATAGCAGAAATTATTGAAGCCGCATCGTGCGCTCCTGTGGCTAACGTGGAGGCAATCGCTGACACCAATGAAGTAGCCGATGCCGAAATGGAAGATGCTGACGCTGTTGACCTCAACAGACAGTCTATCGTAGACGATTCTGAGGCAACTTCAAACCAAGAGGATAAGCCACTTGCCACTGGTAATGGAAGTGATAAAGAGGAGGGGCCTCCTGACGGCTCTCGTGAATCATCCGACGAGTCGGATTTCTACGAACCCCCAGAAGCCACCCACAGCCCATTCCATGAACGAGCGTCAAGCGCCTCTAATCAAGCTAGTCCCAATGTCACTAGTCCGACTAACCAAGCTACAGCTGATGCCCAGACGCAACTTGCTGTACCAGAGCCAACAGCAGAACCTGCTATTGAGAAGGTTCGTTGCATTCCGGCCCTTGCCGCACCGAGCTGACTTGCATATTTATCTAGCCGGGTTACGAAGAGTACTTCACCCCTTATGACAGTCCACTGAAGCAATTCCGAGCCTATCGTTATCATCGCAATTACTTGAAAGATGTACCTGGTGGCTTCCGCTCTCTAACATACAGTCACAACATTGATCCAAATAAGCCACTCTGTATGTTTGAGACTAGCGGTGTCTGCAATGATACTGGCTGCCAGGATCAACATTTCCGAGACATGAAATTAAACGGTGCGTTGGAAGAGATACTCCACACTGAAGGGAGCCGCTAATTATAGTTTCTACTTTTCTTTTTTTTCTCCCTCCACCCATCAAAACATCCTTTCTTGTGGTCTTAGATACGTCCTCTAGCTGACACAAACCGCTAACATTACAGATGATATGGTACTTGTCCACCTGGGCTCCGTAAACGAAGGCCATGACGCGGAAGAAAAGGCCCAGTACACCGAAGGTCTGAAGCAGATTATCCAGAATATGCGAAACCAGAAGGTCAAGGACTTCTCAACAGTGGCTTCCCAGATCACTGGCTATCGTTCAAGATTCTTGAAAGATGAGTCTAGAGTTTTGATCCTTGATCTGCAGAACCAGCAGCGAAAATCGCCCGGTACACAAACCGGGGGTACGTAGCCCAGGTTGCATCAGGCCCATTTTTTTTTTTTTGCCAAAGCGGTTGGAGCGCTTGACGGGAAGGGCGTTCACGTACCAGCCACGCATATATTCCGATTTATACCGACATTGCCACAGGGAATTGTAATTGCCGCTTTGTGATTCAAATCACGCCTACCTCCGGTACTTTGCTCACTCCACCATTTACCGCTGCGGGCGCAGCTGGGATGGAACGCAGAGAACTGGGACGAACGAACTTTTTAGCTTAGCATAATCATGGAATGTCCTTTACTCCTTTTTTTCACCTTTTTTAATGCGTTTTCGGGAGGCGGTTTCCCCAAAAGGGCGGGAGACAAAGTTGCTCTCGTAAGAGACGGGAGTATCAGGAGAGGTTTGATGAGAAATTCATGCAGCCTTTTGCGGAGGAGAGAGAGGGAAAGAGGCTGAAAACAGATATAATCGATACCCGGGGCCTCGCGAGAAAAGAAGAAAAAAAAAACTTCTTAGCATAGTTTGAATCTTTTTTTTCCGAGAGGACGAAATAAAAGATTCACAATCTAATTTTTAAAAGAAAAAAAAGAAGCCTTGACGACGACGACGATGATGATGCTTGAAAGCTAAAGTGCATTCGTACTACACACCTTCCCCCCATCGGTGAAAAAGCACCCCTGCAATCACCGAACCCGCACTTGTGGTAACGCAATTGGCCCCTACAAGCGAAACGCACACAACACACGCAACCCTTTCTTTAATATTAAAAAACGAAGAGACCTCTCCCTTCCGCCAGGGAGTTTCTGGCGTTGGCGCCGGCGTTGTGTTGCGTTACAGACGCGGTGGGGGGGTCCAGCCAGTCCAGGCAAGGCTGATTCTTCACCACCGCCAGCCGGTACGGACGTCCCATGGTCGTCGTTCCCACACCGCCACAGCCCTACGTGCGCCAGGCAGGCCGTCGGTGCGCCCCGGCCAACCCAACCCAACCCAACCCAACCCAAAACGCACGTACGCGCGTATGGCCTGCTGCTTCGTCGTCAGCGCACAGGACGGCGGGGGCTAAGCCTCTCCCCTTCGTATTTCTTCCGCGGTGCTTGGGTCCACACACGGGGGCTCGGCTAGTCGAAATCGCCGGTTAGGGAAAAAAAACGCCGGCGGCGGTCGGGGGTGGGAGTTTGGCCGACGCGAACGTTCTCGTTTTTTTTCTTTTTTCTTTTTTTTTTCCGGTCGTGGGGATGGGGTGGTTGTTTTCTGCCTTGCGTGCGTGCTTGCTAGGGGGGAGAGAGGGAGAGTGCATGTATGTATGTTGGTTGGGGGGGTGCTTATTTCCACCCCCTTGGTGCTTTTATTTGGGGTTGACATGGGTTGGTTGCGTGTGTATACATGTGCGTGTGTATGTATATATGGGTGGGGTTGTCCTCCCCGGCGTTTTTCTTCTCTATACGAGGGAGAAGCTCGAGAGTTGCTTTGCGCGAAGAGGATCTATTGTGTACCTTTAAGTACCTGTTGGGATAGCGTTTGATAAGCTACTACTGCTGCTGCTACTGCTAAAAGGAAGTCGCGGAGATCCTCTTTCGTTTCTCAATCTTTTCCATCGCGGACACTCTTTTCCGACTGTTTTTATTCTTCCCTCTTCTGCGGTTGAACACATCAGAAGAAGAAAAGAGGGACTATAAACGAGCATCGCATCGGCGACGACAGCCCATTATGGCCGCCGCGGTAGTCTCCTTTCTCATGGCGAGGGACGGCAAGGGTAACGGTCATGACTGCACGATGGAGACCTGCAGCCTCTCAGACTCCCCTTACAACTATCGGCCTTCTCTGGTCGCAAACTCCGTCTTGCTGTCGCTCTTCTCCTTCGCCCTAGCATGCTATTCCGTTCAGGCAATCTGCCACCGCAAGGCCTGGGCATTCAGCATTGCAATGGTCTGCGGGTGTATTCGTGAGTGTTCCCCTATCCCATCCCTAAAAGGACGCCATCGCTATGGGTCGTTGGAAAGAGTAGCCGAAGGCTGATTGTTATGGGGTTGATCGATAGTCGAGGTATTGGGCTATATCGGACGGGTTATGGCGCATCACGATCCCTTTGGCCAGGTAAGTAGTCATAAAAAAAAAGAGGCAATTTCTTAAGTGCTTGTGGGAGCACAACCCTCCCATAGACAGTGCATTGCTGACTTGGCCAACCATATAGAATCCTTTCTTGCTTCAAATTTGCTGTCTAACCATCGCCCCGGCATTTCTTGCTGCCGGCATCTATCTCTGCCTGTCTCGAATGTGAGTCTCAATCGCTCTGGGCCGTGCCCAAAATGTCTTACTTTATCGCTCCGACGAACTCCCCCGACTAACGAAACGAATTGTTAGTGTTGTAATCTTCGGTAGTGATATCTCTCGCATCCCTCCAGGTTATTACATGCGTATTTTCATCCCCTGCGACATCTTCTCTCTTGTCCTCCAAGCCACCGGGGGCGGCATGGCCTCGGTTGCTTCGCAGAACAACAGGGATCCCACGAACGGCGACAACATCATGATTGCTGGTCTCTCCGCTCAAGTATTCACTATGGCTCTCTTCATCACCCTCTCTGCTGAATACGGATGGCGCGTGTACAAGCGCCTTCAAGCCCAAGGCTCGGCGGGCCTTGACCCTACCCACGCAAAACTTCGCAACAGCGCATCCTTCAAGGGCTTCCTGGCCGCGCTGACCCTCGCTACGACTTGCATCTTCACCCGATGCGTCTTCCGTGTCGCAGAGTTGGCTGGAGGTTGGAAAGGTGTGTTGATGAAGAACCAAGGCCTCTTCATCGGACTTGAGGGCGTCATGGTCATCGTTGCCGCGCTAGCCCTGGTTGCGTTTCATCCTGGCTTATGCTTCAAGCTTGGATATGAGGGAGACGCGGAGAAGAATAGGAGTGGTGAAGATATTGCGGAATGAGTCATCTTGGCAGGAATTCAACCTGGGTGCGGGCGAAATAGGATACGGCGTATTTGGAGCTTAACCGTTGATAGAGTCGAAGGGTTCGGCGATCATTTTTGATGACTCCTCTCTTGTTTGATGACTCCTCTCATTGTTTCTTCTGCCGCGAATGAATGATACCTCTGAGCTTGAGAGTTTCCGTGACCAGGGCAAATATATTAGATAAAATTAATATTACATGGAAAACCCGTACGAAACAAGTCGTGGGCATATATTTGGTGTGGTCAGACAGTGACAAGAAGTGACAAGAATGGGTGACTAAGCCAAAGTATTGTGGGGCCTAATCCACTCTTGGCAATGGCAACCACGATTGTTGTGTAAACAAACCAGTTGGCGAACCGCAGCCAACCACAACCAACCACAGCCGAGAAGTTGTCTTTCCTCCCAAAAGCACTGGCCTTGACCTCACGGGCAGGTTTTCTACACCTTTCTGCTTACGAAGAAGAAACTCCTTCATTCGGTAGACGATATAGCACGCTCTCTTGGGGTTTTCTCGACACGTTAAAAGTTTTATTGGCGTCTTTCTGGCGATGAGCTCGTTGAGAAAGTGCTCCTTATGACTTTTCGTCCTGTCTTTTAAAGGTGGGAACGACGACGGGATTACTTTTCTCGCAACAGGGCCTTTTTTCAGTGTCTAGGGATGGCTACACTCCCACCATCAAATGCACCGCCATCATGGCGCAATAATCCATTTAGCCGCAATTCACCTTCTCCATCGCCTTCTGCAATGAGCGGCAGCATGCGGCCCAGATCTGCGATATTTTCATCTCCCCTTACACCCTCAAACTCCCAGTCTCCCGGTAGCCATGCTCGTGGTCAATCGTTCTCTACTCTGAATCCAACGTCGACGGTCTCTCGCGGGTTTTCTGGCCGCCAGCGGGCAGACTCGAAGACTACGCCCGTGTCGAACACGTTTGCCCCCGATTTCATTAAGCAGGAGGAGAAGCAGAAGGGAGCGGATCAGATCCGGAGCTTCGAGGGGGAGAATGATTTCTCGGGTAAGAGATATGTGTGGGTCAAGGATCCCACGGCTGCGTTTGTGAAGGGATGGGTGGTAGAGGAGACCGTGGATGGCCAGCTGTTGGTTCAATGCGATGACGGCAGTGTGAGATATTGCCACCCTCTGATATAATTTTTTTTTTTTTCCCCCAAAGTATTAATTTTCATATTCTCATAGCAACGGGAGGTTGATCCCGAAAACGTGGATAAAGTCAACCCGGCAAAGTTCGATAAGGCGGACGATATGGCCGAATTGACGCACCTGAACGAGGCGTCGGTCGTACACAACCTACACATGAGATATCAAGCCGATCTAATCTATGTATGTGCTCCCCAACGTCCGACGCTACCATTTCTCTCTCCTTGGTACGCGAACGCTAACCTCGTGTCCAGACTTATTCAGGACTCTTCTTAGTGACCGTCAATCCATACTGCCAGCTACCCATATACACTAATGAATACATTAATATGTACAAAGGCCGCAATAGGGAAGACACGAAGCCTCATATCTACGCCATGGCGGATGAGGCCTTCCGAAATCTCGTGGAAGAAGGCGAGAATCAGAGCATTTTGGTTACGTATGTCTGCTTGCACTTGACTTGTCGGCGCTCTCACTGACAACGGATAGTGGAGAATCTGGAGCGGGGAAGACGGAGAATACAAAAAAGGTTATTCAGTATCTTGCCGCTGTTGCGACATCCGACTCTCCAGGAGCTAGATCAGGAGTGAAGCAACTATCAAACCTCTCTCAGCAAATATTACGGGCCAACCCCATCCTCGAATCCTTCGGGAATGCGCAGACTGTGCGAAATAACAATTCATCTCGTTTTGGTAAATTCATCCGGATCGAGTTCACCCGTTCAGGCCAGATTGCTGGGGCATTCGTTGATTGGTATCTGCTGGAGAAGTCGCGTGTTGTGAGGGTCAACCCGAATGAGAGGAATTACCATATTTTCTACCAGTTACTCCGAGGGGCTGGCCGGAGGATTAAGGATGATTTGTTCTTGGCCGGGATGGGCGTTGAGGATTTTACATACACGAAGGATGGCAATGACATGATCATCGGCGTTTCAGATCCAGACGAGTGGAACGGATTGATCGAAGCCTTTAGTATCATGGGATTCTCGGAAGCCGAACAAGAATCAATCCTTCGAACAATCGCAGCAGTGCTACATCTAGGGAACATCACCGTAGTGAAGGAGAGCCATCGTGCTGACCAGGCACGTCTACCGCAAGAGGCTCAGCTTGGGGTGGAGAAAGTCTGTCATTTACTGGGCATTCCTGTTGAACCGTTCATCAAGGGGTTGCTTCACCCTCGAGTCAAGGCTGGCAGAGAATGGGTTGAAAAGGTCCAAACACCGGAGCAGGTTCATCTGTCGATCGATGCGCTGTCGAAAGGTATATACGAACGTGCCTTTGGTGACCTCGTCTCTCGTATCAATCGGCAACTCGACCGGACGAGCATGGGGATGGATGACTCGAAATTCATCGGCGTGCTTGATATCGCTGGTTTTGAGATCTTTGAGGATAATAGCTTCGAGCAACTGTGTATCAATTACACAAACGAGAAGCTACAACAATTTTTCAACCATCACATGTTCGTTTTGGAGCAGGAAGAATACACTAGGGAGAAAATCGAGTGGAAGTTCATCGATTTCGGGCACGATCTACAGCCTACCATCGATCTAATAGAGCTTCCAAACCCTATCGGCATCTTCTCGTGCTTAGATGAAGACTGCGTCATGCCCAAGGCTACGGACAAGTCATTTACAGAGAAATTGCATTCGCTTTGGGACCGCAAGACCACCAAGTATCGACGATCTCTCTTGACCCAGGGATTTATGCTTACTCATTACGCGGCGGAAGTAGAATATTCAACACAGGGATGGCTAGAGAAGAACAAGGACCCCCTTAATGACAACATTACAAGACTTCTCGCCGCATCCGCTGACAAGCATATTGCCAACCTCTTTGCCGACTGCGCAGACCCTGATGAGGATCTTGGCGCAACCAGAAGCAGAGTCAAAAAGGGGCTCTTCCGGACCGTAGCGCAGAGACACAAGGAGCAGCTTTCTAGCCTCATGAGCCAGCTTAACTCGACCCACCCTCACTTCGTTCGATGTATCATACCCAATCACAAGAAGCGGCCGAAACAGCTAGTTGCGCCCCTAGTTCTAGACCAATTAAGATGCAACGGTGTCTTGGAAGGCATTCGAATAGCGCGCACTGGCTTTCCCAACAGATTGCCCTTTGCCGAATTCCGCCAGCGGTATGAAGTCTTGTGCAAGAACATGCCGAAGGGCTATATGGAGGGGCAAAAGGCCGCGCAGATTATGCTGGAAAAGCTTGACCTCGATTGCGCTCTCTACCGGGTCGGATTAACGAAGGTCTTCTTTAGGGCTGGAGTGCTGGCAGAGCTGGAAGACCAGAGAGACGCACTTATTCGTGAGATCATGTGCAGGTTCCAGTCAATCGCTCGCGGGTTCACACAAAGGAGGATTGCAAACAAACGGCTTTATCGCGCTGAGGCCGCCAGAATCATCCAGAGAACCTTCCAGGTTTATCTCGACCTTTGCGAGAACCCCTGGTGGGGACTATTCGTGAAAATGAAACCTCTACTTGGAGCAACGAGAGTATCCGGTGAGATGAAGAAGCGGGATGAGATGATACAGAAGCTTGAGGTCAAGATGCAGGTGGATGCTGTAGAGAGGCAGAAGCTGGAGGAGGAGCGGAGACGAGTAGACGTAGAGGTACAACGAATTAGGCATACACTCGAGAGCGAACGAGCTCTGGCGCTCGACAAGGAAGAGATCTTTAAGCGGCTGCAACTACGTGAGACTGAGCTCAGCGAAAAGCTCGCAGGCGCTCTGGAAGACCAGGAGAAGCTTGAAGATCAGCTCGATGAGCTGATATTGGCGAACAAGAAAGCTGAGGAGCAAGCTGCTTTTTGGAGGACCCAGCTAGAGCAGGGTGGGCTATTGATTGGGAAATTGGAAGGTGAGAAAAGGGAGTTGCTCGAGAAAATCAGCGACTTGGAAGGGCAGTTGGACGACGCGGAAAGGATTCGTTCCGAGAGAAAAGATATACAGGAGAGCCTGACGCAGGAGATTAAGATGCTGAAAAGCCACCTTGGCCTAAAAGATCGAAAACTGCTGGACTTAGAGAAGCAATTAGCAAAGGTCGATAAGGATCTCGATGAGAAATTGGCGAACACGGGCAAAGAGTTGCAGATATCGAAGAAGCAGATCAGAGAGCTTCTGGAAGATAACCGCCAAATCCGCCAGCAGATCTCGGAGCTTTCTTCAACGTCGACGGGATACGAGGACCTTGTCCGGCGGAAGGAGAGCGAGTTATCAATCTTGCGCGTTGACCTGAAGAATTACGAGAATGACCGACGGACATTCGATGATGAAAGGCAAAAGCTTTCATCGAAGCATGATTCTGTCCTAAACCAGCTCCGGGAGGTTCAAGCCGAGATGGACGCCATGAAGTCTCAAAAGTCCCAACTCGAACGTGAGGCCGCTGACGCGAAGAGATTACTAGAGGCTAAGATCTCAGAAGACGCGAAATCGGGGCAGGGACGGAAGATGCTGGATGACCAGATTAAGGATCTCAAGGAACAGCTTTTCCATGTCCAGACTGAGCTAAGCAGAGAACGGCAGTCCCGCGATGACGTTCAACTTCTCGGAGAGCACAAGTATTCTACGTTGGAACGCGACTACGAAGCTTTAAACGAGTCCAAGATTACCATTGAGAAAGAGCTTTACCTGCAGCAAGATACCCTTCGACGGGCTATTGAGGCCCGAGCGACCGCCGAAAAGGACCGGAAAGATGCCCAGACAGAACTTCGAAAGCTCCGTGAAAGGTTTACCGAGATTGAAAGGTCACGGCTCGAAACAGAGGCTGCCATCGAGAGGAGTGTCTCCAGGCAGGCAAACGAAAGACAATCTAGCCTCAGGAAAGACTTGGAAGCCAAGGAAACGTTGCTCGACGAGTCCGAAGCCGAGAGGACCAGACTTACATCCGAAGTTCAACGCTTGAGCCGAGTCATCGCCGATTCGGACAATTTTAAGCTTCGCCACGATCACGACAAGGAAAGGCTTGAGAGAGAGCTAGTGACCATCAAAGGCCGGCTCGCGGCTTCGGAGAATGACAATAGGGCACTACTCAATAAGATTCAGCAGAAGAACCTCGACATCGCACGGTCTAATTCAAAAGCCGGTGAAGCCCATCGGTCAAAGCTCGTTGCGCTTCAGACGGAGAAGCACAGGGCCGAGGAAGAGAACAAGAAACTCCTACGGCAGCTAGGCGATGCTCAACTTTCAATCACGTCTCTAGAAAAGCAAAAGGAGAAGCTCGCTCTCAGTCTGGAGGATCTCAACCATGAGATTGCTCGGGAGCACAAGACCAGCAGAGCCGCAGAGAAAGCTTCCTCGGCCTTCAACATACAGCTAGCAGAGGCAAACCGCAGCTTAGAGACCGAAAGACAGTTGAAGACCCAAGCTCAGGCTAATACCCGAAAGCTCCAAGCAGCTCTCGACCAAGCCAACAGCGAGCTGACCGATTGCCACAACCAGCTTCTGATGTTGCAGAAAGTCTTTGATCCTGATGCCGAGGTTCCCAAGACATGGGAGGCCGGGCGGCGCTCGTTGTCTAGAAGCATCGACTTGGCGCAGAGACTGGATGCCTCTCAGCAAGCCTTACGTATCTCCACAGAGAAGTGCGCCCGTGCTGAGGCCCACTTGGCGGACCTTCGGCGACGACATGAAGATGAGCTGTCGGAGATTGATGAGAAGCACTCATCTTCAAAGCGAGCGCTTCTAGAAGAACTCAATCAGAACAACATCCCCGCCACCCGCTCGCCGAAGCACTTCCGCACCGCACTAGATGTAAAGCCGTACTCTAACACGTCGACGCCGGCGCGCCGCCACATCAGCAGCGGGACTACAACTACTCAGGACTCGGGCCGCTCTGACCGAACCGTCGATACGGTCAGCTACCAGAAGAGAATGGATCTCGCGGCCCAATTGGACTTGGTGCAGAATCAACTCCAGATGACTGAGATGCAAAATCGACATTTACAGAGCCAGCTCGATCGGGCAACCCCAATCCGCGATATGTGGCAAGACGAGAGCCCCTCTGTGAGGCGGGTGCAGAAGCTAGAACGGGAAAACAACCGGCTTCATGATATGCTTGATGACTCCGCTAAGAAAGTCTCCGCACTTGAAAAGAGTATCCAGTCTGGGGAGCTGTCTCTTCGTGACGTCCAGACCAGGTCACACGAAGAACTCTACGACCTTTTGAACTCCCAAGAGAACTCGCGCAGATCCCTCCTTCAAGTTCACAACAACGCGGTGGCAGAGCTGGCAGACGCAAAGGCCCACTTCGACAGTCTGAAGCAGGCAAAGGTAGCAATGGACGTCGAACTTAGGAATACCAGGTTGGAGATCCAGGAACTCACGCACGCCAGAGAACAGGACGCTGCAAGCCGAAGTCAGTTGCTACAAGAGTTTGCAGACCTACAGATAAGGCTCGATGCGGAGGCCTCAAAGCTTGCTGATGTCACATCCAGCTTGAACCTATATAAGGGACGGGCCGATGAATACTTTGGGAAACTTGAACAAGCTGAAATCGCCGTTCTCAAAGCGTCTAGGGCTGAGCAGTTTGCGAAGAGTCAGGCAAGAGAGGCGGAGGAGACTTGCGCCGTGATCATGGCGGAGAGGAAACAGATGGACGGTTTGGTTGAAGACTTGCAACGTCAGAATCAGCGGTACGAAGAAAAGGCTGAGGACCTGTCCGCAGACCTCGCCGGTGCGCTTCAGGCTAAGAAGCGCTTGCAACACGAACTTGAGGACTATCGGAGTCAGAGAGCAATGGATATCGAAGACAAGGAAACCACACTGGAGCAGACGAGGAAGAAATATCAGAACGAGTTCTCGACATTGACCAACGAGCTAGAGATTGAACGGGAGAATGTTATATATGTTCGGACAGAAAACACTCGTCTTCGCGAGGAACTTGAGGATCTTCGGTCTAAGTGGGACGATGAGGTTCTGAACAGTTCGACGTGGGCAAAGGAGAAATCCCGTCTAGAGATGACGCTTCAGGACGTGTCGAATTCCCGTGACGAAGCCGTCAATGCCCACAACGAAGCTCAAGGCAAGATCGTTTCATTGCTCTCTCAGGTCCGCCAGCTACGCACCTCCGTCGACGATGTGGCCGCGGAGCGAGATATGCTGCAGAAGGAAAAGCGAGGTCTTGAAGCCCGCCTAGCCGAGGCAGGAGATCGACTTGAAGACCTCGCACGCGGAGAGAGCCCTTCCATGCGTAATGCTGCTGGGATGGATCGCCAGCTGTTGGAGCTGAAATCTCAACTTGTGCAGCAAGAAGATATCTCGTCCGCCGCTGTTGGCAAGATGAGACGAGCAGAAGCACTGGCATCTGAGATTCAGAAGGATATTGTCGCTGAGAGAGACACGAACGTGCAGCTCCATAAAGAGAAGGCGCATCTCGAAAAGTCCTTGAAGGACTTGCAGCTGAAACTTATCGATCTGGAGACCAAGAGCTATTCATCTGCTTCTCAGGATGTGAGGTTCTTGCATGGGAGGATACAGGAGGTGAATTTTGTCCGATTGATATAGATGAGGAGCAATTTGCTGACATTTTAAAAAAAAATTGTAGTTAGAGAAACAACTCGATGAGCAAGAATCCGAGCGCAACAAGTCCCAGCGGTCGGTCCGCAACGTTGACCGCACGGTGCGGGACCTACAATCCCAGATCGAGCGCCGCGACAGGATCAACTCCCAGCTCGAGGATGAGATCTCCAAGGCGCGCGATAAAACCGATAGGCTGCTGCAGACCATCGAGGAGCTCCAGAGTGAAGGGTCGACGAGCCAACTTGCTGCCAGGAGGGCGGAAAGGGAGTTAAGGGAGGAGAGAGAGCATAGTTTAAGGTTGGAGAGGGAGTTGGAAGGGTGGAAAGGTCTGAGGCTTGAGAGAGGGGCTGGTGGGGGGTCGAGAAGCAATACGCTTGCGGTAGGGGGTTTGAGCGAGGTTAGCGAGGAGAGTGGGAATGGGAGCGGCAGCGGAGGAAGTGAGGAGTCGAGCGGAGGCACCGGAGGGGTTCATGTTGTGGGGAAGAGGAGTTCGGTGGGGAGTGTAGTTGTGCCCCAGAGGAAGGCAAGCAATAGTAAGGGGTTTCTATGAGGCTGTGGGGGGCTAAAGTGAGGGCGGGAGAAGGAGTTTGTTGGGGTATTTTAGCGACTTTTACTCTTTTGTCTCGAGGTGTCCCTTTTCTTTTACACATCATGATGGGTGAAATAATGGGAGGGAGGGCCTTGTATGAATAAATGGCTTTTTCTTTTTCTAAATGCAGGAATGGGAATGAATATCATAACTAGTCCGCCACATTCAATTACTCGACCTACCTACCTCTTTCGCGCATTATTCGGGTTCTCCGTCACGCAGATGTGGAAAGCGTTAGATAGGTAGCTAGGTATGGGGAAGGACATCATTGGTAAGATGTAAGCTTTTTTTCTTATTGGATATTTGGACATTGAACCGCTCCCCCCTGTTTCTCTCTTTCTCTTTCTCTCCATCTCTCTCTCTCATACCCTCCCTCATATACTTTGTCTCAAGGAGAAAAAAAAAAAAGAAAAAAGAAACCCAATATGTGTATCGTGCAGGAACGACGACGGACCAACTGACTGACTGACAGGGAAAATTAATTGACTAATTGGGGTGAAAGGGGGCTGCTCATTCGCTCGTCTCCGGGAGAGGGGAGGAAGGGATGGCTCGCAGGCGCGGGTCGATGATCGGGGAGCGCGAGCGGTAGGTTTTCGGGGTTGCGGACGGGGAGGGGGAGCGCGAGCGGGAGCGCCGACGCGGGGACGGGGGCGGGGCATCTCCACCCGCCACGACGGGGGCAGCAGCAGCAGCAGCGGCGGCGGCTCCTCCAGCGGGGCCCTCCCACGGCCAGTCCTCCCTCCCGACGCTAGCGCAAGTCAGATAGCCGACGGGGCCGGCGCGCTCCTGATCCAGCTCGCAGCGCGACGCGATCAGGGGGCGAACCAGCCGGCTAGCCTCCTCCTTGACGACGGCGACGCGGTCCTCCAGGCACGCCTGGGCCTTCCGGCTCATGGGGAAGTACGCGTGGAAGCTGCGCATGGCGGCGGCGTCGAGGTACGCGGAGCCGCCGCGGTGGATGCGCGCGTACAGCGCGTAGCCGCCGTCGGCGGGCGCCGGGTCCGCGATCAGGCACTGCGAGAGGTATTGGCGGAAGTAGGCGACCGCCATCCAGAGGTAGATCTTCGAGGAGTAGTTGCTGCGGCCCGGGGCGGCGGGTTTGGTGGTTTGGGGGTGGGTGTGCGGCGGGGGGGTTGCGGGGGGCTGGTGGAGGAGCTCGGTGGGGTAGAGGCCGAGGAGTTTCCTGTCGACGGCTTTCTTCACCGCCGCGAGCTCCGAGTGTTTCCGCTCGCAGAGCGCGCGGATCGCGGGGTCGAGGTGCGATTTCGAGTGGTCGTCGAGTGCCGGCCATCGGCCTACCATGTGGATTACGGACTCTTGGAGGATCATCCCGGATCTTACCCGCAGGGAGAGGTCGGCCCAGGCGATTGGGTTGGCTTGGATGGATTGGTAGAGGGCTTGGCCTTGCCGCAGGAGGACATTGTCGATTATCGTGGAGACTATGTGCGCGCAGGTGGTTGCTTCGGCGGCTTCAAGGAGGCCCATGCAGGCGGCTAGAGCAGCGCCCATGTTCGTATCCGGGAGGATAGGATCGAGGTTGTACATTATGCGGAAGAGGTTGTCGAAGTCTTGATAGCGGCTGTTGGCATTTACGGACTTTCCATTTCGGTTTTCGAGGGACAGGATGTTGGAACCTCGGGTGCTAGTATTCTGGCGGGAAGTCAGCAATTACGATGGTTATTCGATGGTTATTGTCGTTGCCGTTGAAATTTTCAGCACTGCGAATGCTCGTTGGTGGCGTACCATGAGTTTGAAAGTACCCAGATCGAAATCATCTATGTCTTCCCCATGATCTAGGACGTACTCCACGCGGTAACGGACAGGGGTCTTCTTGCTGCCCCTCCCGGTGGCCTCACGAGCGTTGCTTTCGTGAAGGAGCCCGGCGAAGAAGGAGGATCTACAGCGGAGCGTGTGGGCGTGGAGTTGGTAGACGCGGTTGGACGTGAAGATAATGATGACATCGCCGTCGAGATATTTCGGGAACTCTGAGGTGGACGCCGCGGGACTTTGGTGGATACATGATTAGCAATTACCCTGCCTTATAAACTGAAGCACGTAATACCTCTCTGGAGTCGGGGTTGCGCTAGTGGCCGATTCTACACCAGTCAGCTGTTGGCCATTATATATAGCAAACGCAAGGGAAGCGACGATATAATAGGGGATTATGCTACAGGGATATTAAAATATATAGCATCAAGGCATCGAGAGGTGCGGGGAGTATCCCGTATAACAATCGAAATATGAAGTGTCAAAACATCAAGCGCCCAAGAAGCACCGTGCACGGAGATTGAAATATTAAGACAACAGGACGTCATGGAGCACCACAAAGTAATTAGAATATCAGCCCAGCAATTACACAAATCGCACTCGGGATCACTGCCAAAATACCAAACCCTCAAGAACCAACGGAGCGTCCCGCATGAATGATTAGAAGCCGGGCTGACATCCGGGTATCCACAGGGGGCGTGCCGCAATACCAAAACACCATGTACGGAGAACAGCGAACTTACCCGTTGCCATTACTTATCCTGAAGAACAGCAAACTGAACGTGTTGGTAAGCACATAAGGAGCCAGTGAGAATACGATGACGAGAACCCACCGAGATTAAAATAGCTGGCCGATAGCGATGACTGATGCTTATGGTTGATGGCCGGCGAAAGATTATAGTTGGGAGCCGTACCGTGGAGGATTGCGAGTATGTTGCAGTCAGAAATCTGGACGCTAGGTCAGGGCGGTGCTGACTGGCTATTTTGCTATATATAGCGGTGGTGAAGGAGAAGAGAAGGAGAGGGTGGCACCTTAATGTCACACTATCCGCGTTATGGGGCGATGAACAAGAGGGCTTACGGCGATCTGGCTGGATGTGTGGTGTTGGCGACGATGAGGAATTGCAGGTTATGTGAGGGAGGTTGTCAAGGTTCTGTTCGTTGTGAATTGTAAGTCGAAGGATGGAATGGGAGGGGTTGGGTTTGTCTTGTGTTATGGTGAATAACCACCGCGCCTTAGTGGTACCTGCTGCACGTAAGGACACAGGGGTTGCTTCATGTTGGGTCCTCACCGCTGGGTTCCCTGGAGGGATCCCTGAGCTCTTTGTGCGCGGCAATGGAAGAGCCTCTATATACCCAACAAGGGGATAGTCCCAGCAATGTTGGGGGGCACCTGTGTGTCCAGCGGTGGGAAAGCTCCTGTGTATCCAGCAATGGGGCAAGGCGCCTCAAGTGCCATCGCCATCTGGGGTTCGCCCTATGGAGTCGTGGTCTTTGGCGTACAGGATGCGGTGGAGCTGTTTGGTTCACTGGGATAGTTGTGGGATAAGGAGAGCAAGAAAGTGGGACGCCCCGAGCCGGTCCCCCTTCTATGAAACTCGTTCCATAAGTTACTTATGAACTGATGGAATTTGCTCTGACTACTATAGGACTAACTAGTAAGTAAAAAGTTCAGGATGTAGGGCAACCAATACTCAAGTAGCCAGGACGGGACTCACCCCTGCTTTAACGGTCTGTCGTTTCATGAAGCTACATACATACATACACACATACATACATGGATAGATATACACACACGATATACATACCATGGCACACACCAAGTTTATCCAATCATGCGTTCGGTGACACAACCAAGAGACTTCTGAAAAGGGGCATATGTATCGTGTCGCAGGGTCCATCAACCGACAAAAAGAAAAATATGTACTTTTGAGACGCGTGTGGGAAGGTGTTGAACGAATGCACTGTGAGGCATATGCTATGCTAATCCTAACCGCTGATGCAGTGCTTTGAAAGAAAGAACATGGAAAACGCAGACCGGACCACACCAACCGACTATGAACTGACAAACGGAAGACCCAATACAAAGGAACAGGAAACGGGAAGGGACAGAGACAATCTTCCTATCACATCAATCCAACTCTAGCTCCCATCCCCCCATCAACCCTAATCTCAACTCCGCTCACAAACCGACTCCTCCCCCCAACCAACCACTCCACCGCCCCCGCCACATCCTCCACCCTTCCCTGTCTCCCCAACGGTATCCTCTCCTCGAACCCCTCTTCCACGATCCCCTTCGCACCTTGCCCAACCAACCCATCCCACCCCTGCCCCACAAGCCCACTCCCTCCCGCAAAAGCGCCAGTGATCGCGCCCGGGATGACAGCGTTAACGCGGATCCCGTACCCGCCGAATTCAGCAGCGCATGATTGGACGAGCGAGGAGATTGCTGCTTTTGTGGCGATGGAGGAAAAGGAGGTTGTGGATGGGGAGACAAGGACGATTGGGAAATCAGGCATTAGGTGGGGTGGTGGGCGGGGGTCCGTGGGGATGGCATGATACTGAAGTATGAACCGCCGTATACACGCTTGCATAAACCCCACCAACCCGCCCACATCCCCTCCACCCCTTCCCTCCAAAAACCCCCCAACTTCATAAGGGCCCGGACACCAAACTGCCCCATCTAACCCTCCCCAGCCCTCTACAGCCCTCCTCACCACCCCTTCCGCTGTCCTCCCATCCCTCAGATCTCCGAATACAATACTCACACCCCCACCGGCACCCATGGTACGGATCTGGGTGATCAGGGAGATGATGGAGGGGTCCGAGGGGGAGGTGTGGTAGTAGTGGGCTACTATGTTTGCGCCAAGGGAGGCGAGAAGGAGGGAGGTGGAGAGGCCAAGGGGGGTGTTGGCGTGGGTTACACAGAGGGTTTTGTTAAGGAGGGGGAGGTAGGAGGGTGGTTGGGCAGAAGCCGTTAGGAGAGGTGAGGCCGGAAGTGGGGGGGGAGGGGATCGGGATTCGAATTTCTCATCCCGAGCCTTCTCCTCCTTCAGCCTCTCCTGCTCGAGTCTCTGCTTTTCGAGTTTCTCCTTCTCGAGTCTCTCCTGCTCGAACTTCTCCCTCTCCTGTCTCTCCTTTTCTTCCCTCTCCTGTCTAAGTTGTTCCTCTTTCTCCTTCGCTTCCCTCTCTGCCCTAAGCTTCTCCTGCCTCTCTTTCTCCTCTCTTGCCTTCTGCTCCTTCATCCTCTTGACTTCCTCCCTCAGCCTCCCCAGCTTCAACTGCTCTTCCCTCAGCCTCTGCTCTTTGCGTCTCTCTTCCTTGAGCTTCTCTTCACGGATCCTCTCCTGACGGATTCTCTCCTCACGGAGCCTCTCCTCACGAATCTGCTCTTCGCGTAGCCTCTCTTCACGAAACCTTTCCTCGCGTAGTTTCTCTTCGCGAAGCCTCTCCTCTCGCAGCCTCTCCTCGCGCAGCCTCTCTGCACGAATCTTCTCCTCGCGGAGACGTTCTTCCCTCAGTCTCTCCTCACGGAGTCTCTCTTCCCGTAACTTTTCAGCCTTCAGCCTTTCCTCCCTGAGTCTCTCCTCTTTCTCCCTTTCCTCCCTAGCTCTCTCCTCATTAGCCCGTCGCTCCTCTTCCCTAGCTCTCTCCTCATTGGCCCTCCGCTCCTCCTCTTCTCTAGCTCTCTCCTCATTAGCCGCTCGTTCCTTCTCCTCTTTCTGAGCCCTCTGCCTGGCCTCTTCCACTACGTCGTCTTCTTCCTCGTCCTCGCTGACCTCGCGGCTGACATCACTCTCCGTCCCTATCAAGAGGCCATTTGTGTTTTCAAATGTCGGTGGTCCGCGGGGAGTGACTACCTCAAGGATCGCATTAAGGGCCCTTGGGCCCCCAATAGTCGAGCGCGCCGCCTTGAGCTCGAGTTCCGAAATGTCCTCCACCTCTTCAATAGTTGGCTTTGGAGGGACTTTGATCGCAGGAGGTCTTACTGCGATAGGCCTAACCGCAATAGGTCCAACCGTCGGCACAACGACCTTTCCGTCTCCTCTCCTAGATACATACGAGATGTCCTGAATAGCCCTGAGAGGAGGAGTCGAGTGCCTTTTAGGAGGGGAGGGCATCCGCGGAGGAGGCGGAGGCGGAGGCGGCGGCGGCGGCGGCGGGGCAAAGGGCGATGAGGCGAACGGCGTCGAAGCCGGACGGTTGGGCAAAGGGGGGTAAGAAGCGGGAAGCGGTGGCGAAGATCTCCTCGATATAGTCCCTCTCCGCTTTCTCGGCTTCTGGTCAGGGAAGTGCAGGACAATCCTATTTCCTGTACCCTCTCTCTCCAGCACGGAGAGTCCGATCTTCAAAGATTCGGACCCATTAGCCTCGTGCCTATAGCTCGAGCGGCTTCTGTTGGAGACAATAGACCGAGAAGGCACAACCGTGGTAGCGGCGGTGACGGTACTGTCATTGTCGCGGATACTCGACTCATACCCGAGACTTGCCTTTGTTGAATCCACTGATATAACCGACGAGGCCTTGGAAGCAGCCCCCCATCCAGGGGGCGGCTGGCTCCTACTTCGGCGCTTGCCAGACTTCTCATGCTTCTGCCGCGGCTCGCGCTCCTCAGGCGCCGTCCATCGATCAGCAAACAACTCTTTCATCCTCTCGAACGGAATGTCCTGGCTCCGTTCCACCTGTTGAAGCCACCTAACCGGAGTCTCCTCTACAGACGCAGACTCTGGAACGTAGGAAGATGCTTGCCTGCGGTGGTGAGTTCTCTCGGAGACAGTTGACGATGTGTTCGATTGCGGAGAGTGGAAATTTGGAGTGATTAGGGTTTTGGCAAACAAGTTCCACTTCCGGGAATCGGATGCATTAGGATACACAAGAGAGACCAGCTTCTCAAAACGTGCAATGTGATCCGTGGCGGACTGCGATGGGTAGTAACGGAGGAGAGAAAGCTCCAGCGCTGGATCTGGGGGTGATAGAGGAGACATATTTGTCTATTATTTTTTTTCTTTTTGATTTGCAAGCCAAAAGAGCTTTCTATCTCACGCTATGCTCCGGAAAGGGATACCTTATGGAAGATGACGCTCGAGCGTGTAGAGTGGATTGTTTGAGGCGCAAAGAACAATATCCCAGAAAATAGTAGTGATTTGGAGTCGTAGCATTATACAATTGAAGAGTATATCTCGGCGATGTATTTTCCAACCTCATCAACACCCGGCTATGCATCTCTTTAAGGCTGCAACACACAAGTAGCATGGTGTTTGCGTAGTCGAGCCCACAGCCAGGGTCGACGTGTCTGCATGACTACTTCCTGCATCAGCGGCTGCTGCGATGTACAACGATATGTTTGCCCCATTGGTCATTCGGCGATATAAATATTTCGTCCATCATCGTCGTTCGTTCGGTTCGTCTCGCTGTAGATTCGTTGTTCGTGGTTGGGGGGGGCGCCCCATAGCTTGCTGGACGTGCTCGCGATACATGGCACGCCAACACATCAACCTACGCAGGGGGCTTAAAAATTTTAAGCTGGCGATGCTCATTCATTCGCAACCAAGTCTTCTCTTTGGCCGAGAGAGCGCCCGCGATGACGCAGTACCACAATGTCTCTGCAGTAGGTAATTTAAATCATTAATCCATTAGCCAGGAAGTGAGACCGGTGAAGCGATGGCTAGTGACTTCATTGGAACCATGCAGTGGTATGTTGACACGAAGAATATGGCGTGTTTAGTTGGCACGGCTAGATGCATGTAGGCAGGCATGAACTTGCACCGCTTCCGAGTGGTTGATGGATCCAGAAGGGGCGCAATACACGACTATATCACACCGATCTTCTCTCATGAGTGCACACATTACATAGATCAGTGGGCTGAGTCAACCTCGCTCTTTGTTTATCGTGCAGTCCCACTGCTCGCGTGCGCATTTCTCAAGAGTAACTCGATGATTGGAGGGAGAGAGTAATACGTAGGACCCTTTCTTTCCATGAATTTCGGCGTGGAAAAAAAATAGCTGACTTTGCTGTGATTTCCTGTCAGCGAGTTTTCACGGCCGGCAAATAATTTCTGCTCTTTGCCACCCGGCTTCAATAAAATATTTGAAATTCACGGTGAACATCTACTCCGGTCAGGATGCCGTGGCGATTGATTTCCTGTTCACCGCCAGCGAATATTCGAGTCGCCGACGTACGAAATCATCCAGGTTTTCGCAAATAGCACATGGCATTCCGTGCTCAGGAGAGATGTCGCGCGAAGGATGTTTGTTTGTTTGTTTACTGTTACGGAGTCGACCAGGAATAGGCACATGTACTTCCACCTCCCATGCATGCCGGTACTGTACAAAGGCACAGAAGAAGCATTGCATTTTGGTGGAGAACCTTGGCGACATGATCCCCCCGAGGGTCATCTATCCCTCCATCCATCCGCAGAAAAGCAGCGTGGGCATCATCGCTCCCTGTCCACCAAGAAAAAACAAAGGAAAGCAGTCGAGACAAGCACTAACAGGCATCGAGGGACGCCTCATATTCCAGAAACGTTCCAGAATTGTGATACCTCGTACGCGTACACCACAATTTTCATTTGGGCGGGAGTTGGAAGGGGTCCGGGTTGTGTTGCCCAGCATTGTAACCATGCTCGGAGTCCAGGGATCCATCGGTCGGACCTTTTAATTTCTGCTTGAGCTTTGATCGCGATTTCAATTACGCACGTCCGCGGCAGCGGCGGAGCTGCGGTGATTCTCAGCGATCCACCCCCCTCCCACTCTTTGTTTTTGTCCGGTCGCTGTGTCCACACTTGTGGCTTGGAGGATCTTCCCAAGGGTTGCTCTTCGGCTTCCAGACGACATTTACGCTAGCATGGCAGGAATAGGGCATCGATCCCTGGCGTCCTCTCGGTCGAATGCACTCCGTTCTCTATCGTTGTTGCCCTACTCGGGCGCCTTTCGGCCTCGGTACGGTGCGAGTCTCGTCTTTTGAAACATCGTGCTACGTGCAGTCTGCACGACGACGTATCAGGTCAGCCCACAATATATCAATCTTAAGGCCGAAAACTCTGATTTCTTTTCCCCCAATCAACAATGTGGGCGGCAAATGGTTGGTCCCTCTCGGCGATAGTCACATGTATGAATGCCATTGATTCGCGCGGGGAAAACTTTTGATGATGGAGCCTCTGCCACGTCGTATTGTCGAGTTCAGCTCAATATTTTCTCTGCTGAACGACACATTTCACCCAGATATTTCCGTCGTCCCATGCATAGCTATACGTTTCAAGTTATTATTGAGACCTGCAGGTTCGTAGCACACCGCGTCTGCCCACACGAAACGATGTTCTCCCCTACCCTATTGACTGGACTCGATTGAGCATGCACAATGTGTGATGTGCGCGTGGTGGAGGGCGGAGAGTTGTGAAAGGTGTGAGTGGAGCTCCCATAATAGGACAATCCAATCATCACCGTGTTTGTGCATAACAGACATCATGCGGCAAGACCGAACATCCGAGAAGCTCCAATTTACCCACGTAGCGAATCAGGAGCCTCTACTGACACACTCATGGTTACATCACTCGTGTGGCGGTAAAGGAAGATCAGTATTCGAGCAGCATAGCGTCGTCGTTATCACTTCGTGGAGGGTGAAAGCATGACGTTGAAGCCTTTCCATAACTGGCTGCTGGTTCCCGACGAAAATAGAGTAAGTTGGTTTCATTTTGGAGGATTTGGGCATGGCAAAAAAACCCGAGTCGCCACGGGCGCCGCAGGATTTATCAGAGCAGTTACCAGCTATCGGCGCCCTAATCAATATCATTCGGCCAGTTTAAAATATCGGTGAGAGAGATCTCTACTGGAGAGACGATGATGTTGTTTCTATCGCCCCCGGAGCAGCAGGGAAATGGCGCGGGAAGCAAGGGAGCCTTGCGTAAGAAACGAATCTCCACAAACCACCGCCACCAACCCTCCAACTTTCATCAACTCTCGACCATGCTAGCGTTAAGGGAATCCTGAACACAGGGCGCGCAACCAACAAATCAGCGATAAACGCCCTGTAATATGCACCAACGTTTCGCGTGCATCGAGCGATTAGCACAACGGTCTTAAGTAAAGTGGCTGTGAAAGATGTGAGAGATCGGGCAAATTTCCTGACCTGTGTGGATGCATGAACAGGAAATTCCACATCGTCTACACGAATCAGAAGGCCGTCTTTTGACTCATGATTTATGCTATTTCGGAGCTGGGCGACTAAGCCTTTCCGTTCTACCCCAAAGGGCCTTTACTTCATGCTGACAAACTTACCATCCAACCAGCCGGTCACGGAGCACTTTCAGCTGGTGAAAGGGAAAGGTCTTGCCGATCCTTCGAGCTTCCTTACGGGGCGCGCTAAAGATAAGGACCGCCTCGAACTCCAAAAACGCCTCAGCTGTGAGTGTCGTTGATCAATCTTGTGCTGCCATTTTTTCCTGCTGGCCGGCAAGAAATGCCCTGCGAACTCGACTCCAGCGGCTCGGAAAAAAAGCGACCGGTGCTCTCTACCTTCATCCATCTACCATCAACCTACAAATACCTAAGAAAATCAAGACCAGTGCGTGAGATCTCTCGCTCGCGTCATCGTTTGAATACGACAAGGGAAGGGCCGAGTGGTTAGGTTGGTGTGGTGGTGTGTGTGTGTGCGTGTGTGTGTGTGCGTGTTGCATTTCCAATAACTCCAGCCGAGGCCAATTCTTACGCGTTGGAGCATTTGTTATTCGGGCCTCCGAGGAGAGGGGCGCAGAGTCTGGCAAATCCCCTCATAATCGGGCGAACTAGCCGAGCGCAGAGCTATAGCATGGCCCATTATTAATCCCAAAACAGAGTGGTCGCCGGGCCGTCTCTAGGAATGCCCAACACAGGAAAGGGGGAAAATAGCTCTTGTTCTCAGAGATAACTAATGAACGTATGATATCGAAGCCATCTGGCGCAACACTCGGCGAGTCATCCAAGGCTAACGGCCCATCACGTATGCTGGGGGGGATTATCATGCAGCCAAGAGCCTAGAGACGCATCCACAAGGCAACGGCGAGCCTTGATTTGTCGCTCTGCTACAACCCTTGAGATTGATCAACGTTTCGGATAGGTTCTCGGCTCTCACGACAGGTTACTCACGACAGCCCTTTTCTTTCTTTTCGTTTGCCGAACACGGCGGGATGGAGTGCGATTTGTGTCAGTGTTGTGCAAGTGTGTGTGATGTCGTATCCCTACTTTTCTCAGCAGATATGACTTGCTGCAAGTCCCGGATCAGAGGAGACCCAATCTCCGACTATCAAGATCGTTTAAACGGCCATGCGCGTGCGTATTACTCGAGAGATGAGGGGCTGTGAAAAATGTTCGCCGTCGTGCAAATGATTGGTGTGAAAATCCTACCCGTGTCTTTGGCAACCAAAATGTTGCCCTTTTAAAAAGTTGTTCCATCCCACCACCCCCATTCCTCGTGGGCTTGCTTTCCCCTGCTCCCGTCTTCATCGATCTCCCTGCTATCCCCTAGCCTGGCTGTCATAATCCCTCCCTCATCCCTTCCCCTTCAAGGGTTTCGGCATTAGGGATTGGCTGTGCCCGCACATGCTGTCAACTTAGCAACGTTGTCCACAGCGGCAGTTCTCTCTAACGGCTTCGCCTTGCAAGCATCTTTTGAATTTAGCTTCAACGGTCTTGGGGGTTCCGCGCAAGACATACCCTTCGCATATCAACGGCGGAAAAGCTGGGGTGACTGGATCCTTGCCCTGTTGATCGACGACCCCGTTTGAACTCTTGTCTTTTCCTCAGCCTTCCAGAGCGAGCGACTTCTGTACACAAAAAATCACCGCTCAGCATCCCCACGACGACAGTCAGACAGAGCTCGATCAGCCGAAAAAATTCCGGCGCAGAAGCCAATTTCAGTAAGCGGGATTTCAGCTTCTGCTCAGCTGCAAGTCTAATTAATTTAGCAAGGCACTACTGGAGCTACGGACAGACTTGCCTCTTTATCTATTTATTTCGACTTTTTAATTATTATATTTTTTTTTCCGGTCACCTGCCGCCAGCCCTTTCACGCCCGCCAGTTGCAGAGTTGCAAGCATCTTTCCGCAACGGCGCGCGGACGAGGCTCCAATCACAAATCCCTGCACGGTCGGCATCGCACAGGCCACAGAGACTCGGGAAGGACACGCTGAACATTGGTCCAATTAACCGGCCTCGAGTCCGTTGGTAGTCGACCGTAAAATACACTGTGGGCGTGCCCTGAACAGGCCGACTGTTGAACGGCGGAGCGACACTTGACAACAGCCTGTCGATTCGGAGTTGCAGAGTGCAAAGTTGCAAGCGTTGGGTATTTCCTTGCTCGCATCGGGTCCTGGTCCGCCGACGACGCAAAGCCTCGAGGAATTTACGCGAATCCTGTAGACCGAAAAAGCTAGAGCACTTCACTCTGCTCAGTACCCTGCTCCTCCTACGACGTTCGACGTCAACCACAACAAAACCCTCCGTACGCGTTTGCACCCCGGGTGCCTCATCGCGAGTACCCTGGACGCGCTCCTCCTGTCTCGCTCCTGGAGCCACTCGCCACTGTTGGGGATCCAGGTCGGTCTCTCTCGTGAAGTACGTACAGTCCTTGCGGACCCCCTTCGTGGCCTGTCCGTTCCTGCGAGAGCGCTCGTGTGTTTTGCAACCAAATGCGGTCAGATGCTGACGGTGTATCGCGCTATTGCTGTGGCATTCAGGTATAGCTTTCGCAAACCACGGTTATCCCTGCTCCACAGGCATCACGCATATCATCAGTTCAAAACAGCCGCGGCAATCCTTGAGGGCAGGTCTAGACTCTGCACAGACAAATCATCGCATCGCATCAGTTAGTGTCTGCCTCCAATCCGAAGCCCCCATTCGTGGATCCTTTAGATACAGGGTCCTCGCAATCTGCATCACTTAGCTAGAACGCGGCGAGACGATCCTCGAACCCCACAGCTACGATACAGAGCTGATAATATACCTGAAGCGAATTGGAAATTGGGCAGCATCAGCCAGTCAGCTTCTTTTTCATAAAGTAGGCTCCACACTACAGTTCTCTTAGGAAGGCAGTCGGTGACCTAGGCTCCCTCCTTGTTCCGCGAATTGAAACGTGGATGCGCCTTGGCCCTCTGCCCCGCATTGATCTCTCGATTCGGCGACCTGGACTGGGGGATCTACGATTAGAACAGGACCGTCTCCTGATCGCCGAAGAGAAGATAACAAGGCAACTTGTGGGATAAGTTGAGCTAGGCAACGGACCTTGATTTAGGGTTGGTTGGGCGCTCTTGGAACCCCTGCCGTTCTTCACGGAAAGCTCACGATCCTGGCAGAGTAGCCGTCGACAGGACATCGATAACTTCACCCGGCGCAGACACGTAGGGTACCACCGTAGTCGGTGATCCCGAACGGCCACGTTGTTGGTGGTGAGCATTGTGGGCAACTCTACCGGTTCTCCTTGTACGTTCACTCTCCATCCTGGCCCTTTTCTCCGCAAACCATTGTGTTGTGCATCTTTTATTTTCCGAGCGCGGGTACGATTATCCTACGCCCCCTTGCTAGTATGGAATATCCGAAGCCCAAAGTGGTCTAGTAGACATACGAGTCATATCGCCCTCCCACAGGGCATATCCCAGACAAGATATCGTCAAACTTACATTCTAACAACCCCATCTCGAAATCTTAACTTTTTTGCCTTTTGGTTCAATAGTAATCTGGGGTTGATACCCATGATATTACCTTTCATCGTTGTCTAGTCAGGCCAAAACCCCTCTTTTCTACTGCCCCATGTGGCGTTTCCTTCACGTTTTTGGCTGATGCACCTGTACGCTTCTGTCGCCGACCGCTGTATCTCTCCCATCCCAAGTTTCTCCTCAACCACAAGCACAGGCACAGGCGCAAGCATCCCACCGTTGTCGCATTCACTAACAAACCTACTGACAGCTGCTCCTCACCACGCCGAGTCGCTGCCTGACAGCGTTCTCCGCTCGTTCGTCCCTACGCGTCCTGGTCAGCGTCCGACCGCGTCGCAACCTTCGTAAAATTTCCGCATTGTCACGGACGGCCATCTATCCGCCCAGTGAGATTCGAGGGGTCCCGGACACGCACAGCACTCCGGAGAATAAACACAGGACTGTAACTTTTCACAGTCGAGCCGGGGGATATTTTCATTTTTAGCAACGCAAGGCGTAAGAGATCCGCACAGGCGAGCCACCAAAACACCAGCATCACAACAAAGACTTAGCGAAGCGACCGACCGTTATCAAGGGATTCAGGCAACCCCACACCGACTGTACTAACCAGACAATCCTGAAATCGCCCCCAATCTCGTCAGACACTCCGCTTTGAGAGCCCCGACCCAGCAGCACCACTATCGGCGCACACAGCTGACATTGATTTCACCGACACGGTTTCAGCGTTATTCGAAGGCAGCAGTATTTGTGCACATCGTCGCAATTAATATCGCGCGTGGATTAAATTAACACGCTGCACCACAGCTGCAGGGCGTTATTACCCTGCGCGGCCTGCAATTCGTGGACTTGGGACTTGAGACAACGGGACTTTCCGAGCTCCGAGCCAGTCGCGGTTCTCTCGGTCGGCCACTTGTACCGACCGGGATTTAACGCTTTTGGAACTCTGCCGAGCGTCAGACCGCGAAAAAGGCAGCAGGTCAGGCCCGACAGCCAATCAGCGTCCGACGAGCTCCAGTCGACTCTCCATCCGCCAGCACTGGCCGTGCGCAGCCACCGGTGCTGCAACACCCGTGACGCTGCTCCTGCCTTCCTCTTCCGTGCGTGTTGTTTCGACTTGTATCTCGGTACTGTGTCGAGAAAAGTCTGTACCTTTGCTTTTGCGTCCCTCGGCACGTGTGCGGACGGCCAGCGGCGACTTTATCGTCGCCATTGAGGCAGCGGTGGCGTAGCGCCTTGTCTCGAAAAATAAAAAATTCCGCCTATAATTCCGCTCGGCGCCCGGCCGTTGCGTCGATAGCCCGGCCGGAACTCTCGCACGGATATCTCGACTTGGGACTTTAGGAATAGCTTCCTCGAAAAGAGCGACTCTCTATACACACACGCGCGCGCGCGCACACCACTCGCACGTCCGCACCTCTCTCCCTCTGCCGGCCATGTCGCACCAAGAGCTTGGACCCGGCCCTGTGGCCTTTAAGGAAGAGCCAGCCCCTGTGGCGAAGGACCCTGCTGTGAGTTCCGTGAATTCTCTTTATTTTCAGGCATTGATTGCCTTGATTGCGTGCATCTATCCTCGGCATTCCCACCAGCTAGTTTGGAACCTCTCAGAGGGCTAGCCCCCCCCCCGGCCATCCTCGCTACATGGTAGGGGTCTCCGAAAAAGCAGCGTAACAAACCAACTCCTCCACTGCTTCTCTTTTAGGGACAGCCTCATTTCTTACGATCCCCACTCATTCTTCCATGATCCCCGTTGCGATCTTTATATGTCTGTCATTTTGCATGACCACCATCTGCCTACCCCTACCTCTTACCATCTAGAAAATACATAAATCCATCCTAGTATTTCTTGATTATTTTCACGAGGAGATCCAAGCACGGATCTCACAAAAACGTGCCGATTTCCCCTTGTTGGGTGCGACTTTCCAGCCGCGTTGTAATACCCCTCGTTGTTTTTCTCACAGTACCCTACCTTGTCTACCAGATACCCGACTTTAGGTACTACATTTCTACCGTGTATGCTCGCGCGCTCAAGGAAACTGTTGCGGGGCCGTAGGAAGACTGCTTAGAGCGTCGCGTCGTGTTTTGGTGCCAATGGTTGTGCTTTGTTATCGAATAGGGAAAGATCTAGACTGACGACTCTTTGTCTCAACCAGCATCATCCTCATCACCCTCAACAGGGACCACCACCACCTCAGCACCTGCAACACCAGCGACCCTCGAGCATAGTTCATCAACAACACCATCATCAAAATTCACCACATCAACCGCCAGCGGCTCAACCGCACCACCAGGGCTCGTACGCTTCGCCACACGGGTCAAATCAGCCATTACCACCGCATCAGTCACCTTACGGGCAGAGCGGACAGGGCAGTGGCGCCCAACATCCTCAAGAGATTCCTTACTTCACGCACCCAAGTCCGTACAGCACCCCAAGTGCATCCGGAACCTATTCTTCTGCAGGTGAGAAAATCTCCTCCCCCCATCTTGGTCGCAACCGAAAAGCACTCGTCTCTTTCTCACGGCCTTTTTACCTTTTCAAATGCCGTCCTTTTCGGTTTTCACTTGGAATTCCCGGAAACGGAAAACTGACAGGACCTGTTCAGACACGCCTGATCTCATGGCAGCAGCACACATGAATCGGCCATACCCCCCCATATATCACACTCCACAGTCGAATTCGCCAGCATCGGTGGCGTCTCCCTCGGGCCACGACCAACATGGCCGAAATATCTACGGGCAGCCGCCGCCACAGCTTCCCCAGGGAATGTACGGGTATCCACAACAATACCCACCGATGCCGCCAGCCGCGCCTTCGCCTTACGGGCAGCATCCAGGAGCGCAGCAACACCCTTCTCTGACCTCACAACCGCAACCCCTGCTCATGTCTCACAACCCCAGTCAACCACCGATGCAGCATCAGAATCCACATCACGCTCAGCAGGCGATGGCAAATAGCCCTCGAACGAAACTGGCCCAGACGCCTCTACAGAGACCGCACTCGGGGCCTATGTCTACACCAAGCCAGACCCCGACTGGCCCTCCTGGCAGCGCAAACAACATTCATGGCAGTGGAGGAGGCGGGGCCGGCGTAAACCCAAACGCAGCGCCGGGCCCTATTCCAGCAACCACCCCGCTGGTCGTACGGCAAGACAACAACGGAGTGCAGTGGATAGCGTTTGAGTACTCTCGCGATCGCGTCAAGATGGAGTATACGATCAGATGTGACGTCGAATCAGTAAACGTCGATAGCCTGAGTCAGGAATTTAAGACGGAAAACTGCGTCTACCCGAGGGCTTGTTGCAGCAAAGATCAATACCGAGGCAACAGACTGGTCTACGAGACCGAGTGCAACACGGTCGGTTGGGCCTTGGCTGAGCTGAATCCTTGCCTACGTGGCAAGAGAGGGCTCATTCAGAGAGCGGTTGACAGCTGGAGGAATAGCAACCAGGACCCGCGATTGAGGAGCAGACGCGTAAGGAGGATGGCGAAGATCAACAATCGTAAGGCCGTTCAGGCAGCCCAGCATCAGAATCACATGGGAGCCCCGGCTGGGCCAGGGCCCGCCAGTGTTTCAAGTGCTAGTGCCATGGGACCAGGAATGAAGGCTAGCTTGGGAATTGGGGGGCCGCAGCTACATCACCATCATGCTCATCCTGAGGGAAGTGCACCCGGTGGGAACGATGATGTCAGCGGTATGTTTCACCAGATGTAATTTTTTTTTTTTTTTGTGTGTGATTAGCTTCAATGGATGAACCATGTTGGAACCGCAGCGCGGTGTATCTTTACGAAGCGTAGAAAGAAAACCGTGTCGCTGATTACGAACTCTTTCTCTTTTCTCTTCTAGCCGACAATGAATACAACGAGGGACACCATCACCACCATCAAGTACCCAACGGACCGCCTGGAGCACCGCCAAATGACATGCGCCAGAGGCAGGTGTTCCACGGTTTCCCGACGAACTATCCGACCGACAGCGTAGGCGGTGCCTCTATAGCCCCCTCGATCCATGACGGACTGGACCCGATGGGTGGGCATTCATCAACGAACGCCACAGCCATCGCCACTTCTATTCCAAAGTCACCCACATCGAGAAACATCTCCCTCTTTGGAGACGTCCCTGAGCACAAGCGTCGCAAATTCATCCTCGTTGACGATCCCCACCGAGGTTCAAGAGTACGAGTCCGAGTGATGCTCGACCAAGTCGATATGAAGGAGATCCCAGACTCGTACCGCAAGAGCAATTCCGTTTACCCACGATCCTACTTTCCGATGCAGATGCAATCCCCGCCCGGTTCGGCAACCGGAAGTCGGTTCTTCGAAGACGACGACGACGACGACGAGGCCGACGAGGTGGTAGGGAGGCCTAGAAGAGGTAGAACCATGGTGCCCGTCCAGATCCACGACGGTACGGAAGTGGATGTGGCTACACCACGTCTAACGAAGTCAAAACGGGAGAAGGAGGTAGCACTCAATGATCTGGGCTACAGAATGAGTTGGAGCCAGAGCAGAGTGTTTTCAGGACGAACAATGTTCATGCAGCGTGCACGTAAGTCAACAATCCATCTCCTCGAACCCTTCTAGCCTGCGCCAAACGGGGGGGAGGCGCTTGGGGGCTTCTCTAACGAAACAAAAACTAATCTAAACGGCAGTGGACGCGTATCGCAATAAGATGCGCAGCTCGATGATGGCTGCCGGCAACGACGTAGCCACCGTAGCACCACACTTTGAGACGAGAGTTGGTAAGCGGAAGTGGCTCGAGAGAAACCGACGTTCGAAGAGAGCGGGGACCCCTTGAGCTTTCACCATCTCCATCACCTTCTCATTTGTCTTCTCTTCATTTTCGGAAGCCACTTCATTCCCGTTTAGCGCCTGACGAAGTCTACGAATCTCTTATGCTCTCTCCCGCGTTGCGCGCCTCTTGGTCGCCCATTTCTTTCTGTTTTTTCTCTTTGTATGTACAAAAACACCTCGCCGCTTCGTGCACACACCGGACCTGGGTTCGCTGTCGCTCCTGTGTTACTACCGCTGCTAGGGCATTCGTCTTTAAAAAAAAAAAAAAATTTGGCCAGCGGGTGCACGCCCGGTCTTCCCAAGTTGAACCGACCTTTTTTTTTTTTTTTTTCTATCATCCATCGCCCATCACCCTTTTGGGACTCGGTTTCCGGTTTTTTATTTTTTTTTTCTCTCTTCCCCTTTTTGGGTTGGGTTAATGCATATTTCTTTCTTCTCTTTTCTTTGCTTGCGGTACCATGGCGACTGAGCGGTGTTTTTCTGGAGGCGGAATGAAGATGGAAGGGGGGGGCTACGGGAGAGGTGAAGCTCTGGTGAGCCCGGGTCTTGACCGGTGAGGTCTGGACTGGTTCATTTTACTACAGCGATGGGCGTCCTACTAGCCTACTCTTTTATTCTCCTACCGGCGAGGGAGGCAGACAGACAGACAGACATAGCTTATTCCTCTCCCCTTCTTCTTCTTCTTCTCCCCCCCTCTCCCTCCACATCTACCCCCACCCCCACATGTTCCCGTCTCAATTTTTTTTCGGGGTCCCCTAATTTTTTCCCTTTTTTTTTTTCCCCCTCAAAGCGGGCCGGAAACGAAAACCTTCCTATCTATCTACCTACCTACCTTATCTAAAAACCCCCGTCTGGAAAATCTGAAAAAATCTTGAAGTTTTTATTCCTGCGAGGATGGACGGAGAAAGCGGGGGGGGGAGGAACTCTTACTTTTTTTTTTTACGGCAAGGGTGGTCGGTGGTCGATCGATCGATCGATAGGGGGGGATCGGTGGTGTTTGGCGGTTTGGGGGGAAGGGGACACGGACGGAGCAGGAATGATTCTTTTTTTTTTTTCTCCCCCTCCCTACCAAATCCCATACATCCATACGTGTGATTTTTCCTTTTTTCCCGGGGCTCCAGGGGTTCCCCCTTTTTCTTTTTTTTTTTATTTTATATTCTACCCAAATAAAGGAATTTTCCCAAAAAAAAAAAAAAAAAATTTATTTCAAGGCGCAGGTGAAAAACTTCCGTGACGAATCCAAACCACCCCCAGTTACGGAAAGCTGAAAGAAAAAGAGAAAAGGACTGTTTCCCCCAACGTTATTATTATCGATACGTACATGCATGTGCGCGTCGGGGGTTATTTTTAGACTGGAAACGTGACCGGGGTGATTTTTGGAAAGGGGGGAAGTAAAAAAAAAAAAAAGGGGGGGGGAGGGAGGGGGGGAGGGACTGTAATGTGGCTGTGCTGCGTTTTGCGTTTTTTTCCCACGAAGGAGGGAGGGCGGGGGTTTGGTTGGACGGTTTCGAAAAGGCAAACTCGCGGTATTGTAGGGCGGGGATTAAAACCACCGACAAGGGCGGGGTTGAATTTTTGGTCTTTTTTTTTGCGGCTGGGCTGACGGGCTGGTTCTGGCTCGGGGGGGGTTTGGGAGCGAAAATCGGTGGGGTTTCCCCGAGCTGACTGGCTGGTCTGAGGTGTGTGGGTATGTGGGATTAGCACTGTCTTGTTGGGGGGGGGGGTGCTCGGGGAGAGAGACCGACTCGGTGTGGTTTTTTTGGATATAGAGGGTTTGGGGGGTGGGTGGGACTGGTTGTAGCGTCAGGAGCGTATATCGGCCCCCAGTGGAAAAGGCTTGGACTAGGGTTTCTTGGTGAAAGTGTGAGCGTTGGCCCCTCAGCTCGGTGAGGTAGCGAAGAACCCCAAGGTACGCTGGCTGACTCAGCGAGAGCGGGGTTCAAGAGTGCGGAGACGTTTGGAATTCATCTAACATCTAATATTCTGTCATGCCCAACCCTCCAGTCACTGCATGTTCCATTCCGAATAGATGATAGAGTCGCCCCAGGTGACCTCTTCCGTATATTTATTTTCCGGGAATATGTAGTTTTGATGGACTTTGTCAGGCAGTATGTTTGCTGTTTTGACTAGACGTGTATATAAAGTTGGAGCTGATGGTTATGTGTTGCACGGTCGAAGATTCTAGGATCTCTGATGGTTGACTTTCCAACACATGACTCCTAAGGTTTTATTTCTCCATAAGCTGCTCCCTCAGCGTGATTAATCACAAATAGTCAGATTGCAATACGTAAGATGGCTGGGAAATACCAATACGGATAGTGCCGAGGTATTGGTAGATTAAGGCGGCAAAAAGAGAGTTGAATGGAATGGAATGGAATACGCATTAGTAAGCACGACGCCACATTCCATAACCTTCTCGAACTAGAAGGGGGCAAGGAAGGAATATATAAGGGATTTAAACGTGCAGGCGGTGGGTGGGGAGGGTTGGGCAATTTGTGTTGACGGTCTCGGTAGTTGCTTAACTCTCTCGTGCCCACGTACTATGCCGCTGGTATATGGCCTCGGCCTCGGCGAGCTTGCCCTGGTCTGCATAGAGGAGGCCTAGGTTGTGGACCGTGTCCAGAGTCGACGTGTGCTCCGGGCCCAGCGCTTTCTCGCACCCCGTCAGAGCTCGCTGGAACATGGCCTCGGCCTCGGCAAGCTTGCCTTGGTCTGCATAGAGGATGCCTAGGTTGTTGACCGTGCTTAGAGTCGACGTGTGCTCCGGGCCCAGCGCCTTCTCGCACCCCGTCAGAGCTCGCTGGAACATGGCCTCGGCCTCGGCGAGCTTGCCCTGGTCTGCATAGAGGATGCCTAGGTTGTTGACCGTGCTTAGAGTCGACGTGTGCTCCGGGCCCAGCGCCTTCTCGCACCCCGTCAGAGCTCGCTGGAACATGGCCTCGGCCTCGGCGAGCTTGCCCTGGTCTGCATAGAGGATGCCTAGGTTGTTGACCGTGACTAGAGTCGACGTGTGCTCCGGGCCCAGCGCTTTCTCGCACCCCGTCAGAGCTCGCTGGTACATGGCCTCGGCCTCGGTGAGCTTGCCCTGGTCTGCATAGAGGATGCCTAGGTTGTTGACCGTGTCTAGAGTCGACGTGTGCTCCGGGCCCAGCGCCTTCTCGCACCCCGTCAGAGCTCGCTGGTACATGGCCTCGGCCTCGGTGAGCTTGCCCTGGTCTGCATAGAGGATGCCTAGGTTGTTGACCGTGTCTAGAGTCGACGTGTGCTCCGGGCCCAGCGCCTTCTCGCACCCCGTCAGAGCTCGCTGGTACATGGCCTCGGCCTCGGTGAGCTTGCCTTGGGCTGCATAGAGGCTGCCTAGGTTGTTGACCGTGTCCAGAGTCGACGTGTGCTCCGGGCCCAGCGCCTTCTCGTTCCCCGTCAGAGCTCGCTGGTACATGGCCTCGGCCTCGGTGAGCTTGCCCTGGTCTGCATAGAGGCTGCCTAGGTTGTGGACCGTGTCCAGAGTCGACGTGTGCTCTGGGCCCAGCGCCTTCTCATACCCCGTCAGAGCTCGCTGGTACATGGCCTCGGCCTCGGTGAGCTTGCCCTGGTCTGCATAGAGGCTACCTAGGTTGTGGACCGTGTCCAGAGTCGACGTGTGCTCCGGGCCCAGCGCCCTCTCATACCCCGTCAGAGCTCGCTGGTACATGGCCTCGGCAGCTTGATACCGACAATGATCCCGGTAGAGTGAGGCAAAAGTGAAAGCGGATCCTCTTAGGGATACAAAGTCAGATTCATCCAATTCCGGCAAATACTCCTTATCATTCTGAAGACACGCATCGACATGTGATATCATATACATCTTGATCTGCAATGGCAGCAGGTCTTGATCTCGCATGTCGACGTAGTTCGTCAAAATCACCATCGCCTCTATGGTGTATTTCTGACGGCCTTCCAGGTCTGTCCGTAGCTTCAACCAATCTGTGACGAGAGGATGTAGTGAGAAACGCGACTCTGAACTCCCAATATCCACTCCTTGCAGTAACGACAAGCTCAGCAACTCCGCCACAGTGTCTTGATACTTGTATTGATCCCACACTCCTCTGGAAGTAAAATTTTTCATCCACTGGGTGGGGTCATTGGTTGAGGCGAGGTGTGATTTAAATAAGTCTTCGCCGATGTTCGAAGCATCCAAAAATGCGGAAAGCGTAAGAAAGTGGCCAATCATCGTTCGTTCATTCTCGTTCTTGCCGATTTGCTGAAATGACAATTCCCACGTCGTGAACACGCTCAGTATTGCTTCATCTTTGTCTCCGCCAAGCCTTCTCCGATATTCCCATAATAACGGAGTATGTCTCAGCACAGTTTCTTTTCGTTCGTTGTAGTGCTTTTCAAAGAGACGGAGTGGAAGTTTTCGTGCGCTAATATAAGCCCCTGCCTGATCAATTGCGAGGGGTAGGTAGCCGAGCTTTTGAATAATCTTTCTACCTTCAATAGCATTGCCATTATTTCTTTCCAATTTAGATTGACGTAGGAGAAGCTCTAGGCCTTCATCCTCTGCCATCCCCGTGATCCTAATAGTGACGCCAAGACGTTCTGAGGCGGCGTGTCGACTCGTGAGGAGTATAGAGCCAGTCTCTCCTTGAGGGAAATACGTTGCAACGTTCCCGAATTCACCAGGCTGGTCATAGTTGTCAAATACTATAAGCCATGAACTTTGCCATTTTCTCAGCGTTTCTTTAACGAAGGTTACCTTCGACTCGATATCATCGAACGCCCGCCCATCACTGGAGATTTTAGCAGCAATGATTTCAAACCCGTGAGAGACGGTATTTGGGGATGAGGCATCGATCCAGAAGATCGCTTGAAATCTCTCAGACGTCCTTGCCACTCGGCAGTACTCGAGGGCAAGTTGTGTCTTCCCTTGACCACCCATGCCCAGCAGCACGACGATTTTCGGACATGTATTTCTTGTAACCCTGGCAAAACTTGTCTCAATCTCTTCTAAGAGCTCTACTCGTTCCACGAACTGAGGAACTTGCAGTGACGGTATTTCATAATAAGTACTTTCCCTTGCGGTGGTGGCAATCGAACCCCCATATTTCTCGATGAAGTGAAGTGTGAGTGTCGACTTGTATGTCTCCAGAGTTCTTTGTATTCCAACAACATCTCTCTCTTTGAGAACGCTTGCAATCACCTTTCGGAGCCGTCGGGGCGTGGAGTCGGTCGAGTTCGGCAGCATCTTTTCGATCAGCCCATCGAGCATGGTGATTTGCCTGAGACAACCCTTCACCACATGCAATAGTGTCTGCTGTGCATCTCTTGTCAGAGGGCTGTCTTCACAACGTTTCTCGACCCGCGTCAGGATGTCGACGATGAGGGGCAACTGTGTTGTGATATCTTGAAAGACTCTGGGCGTGTCCTCAGCCGTTGAATAAAATTCGCGAAGGCGGTCTAGTACCTTAGAGCTGAGGTCGACAAATGTGAGGATAGAAGCGGCAAGGCCGACTGCTGCAAAAGCTTCCGCCATGGCATGAGATGGTCGTCGAGAGCCAGTGCGTTAGTCTTGATTGTGGGTTTGTAGAAGAACCATGCGGAGGCTCCCACCCAGGTTCGTTCATGATAGGTACTCTTTCGTGGGCGGAGCGAAACATGCAGACTGATCTATCTGTGGCTTTTGCTGTTTGGTGGAGCGGGGCTGCTCGACGAAGCCAGAGCGGCTTTGACGCTTGGCGCCAAGGTTATAAGAATGCGCCCCAACCTCACCCTAATCTGGCGGGTGAGCGACTGTGTTCGCGCGAGCTGGGTGAGCACGTCGTATTTGGCCTGAGTCACGACTTCAATTAATTCTATCTATTTTGCGGAAAATTATAGCTGTCTCCACACAAGTGTGTCCTACAACTTTCTGATAATACATACTTTAGGCTAGTAATCTCATCTGTAATAGATTTCTTTCTGCTATTGCAAGTAGGTGTAAAAGACAACTATAGCTTTATATTTGATATAGAAGCTGACTTCAAGCTATAATAGCTATACAGCAAGCTCACATCAGGAAACGGGGGCTCTGCATCAGGAAAGGCATGTGCACGGGCCCACCGCTGCTTTGGCGGGGTATAAAGACTGCCTGCTTGCCATCTTCCTTCTTCCTTCACCAATAACCCAACACACACCGATACACTTTTGTCCGGGCATAATGCCGACCGCAACGATGCCATCTCTTTACAGTGTGATACATTGGATGTCCTTTAGAAGTCTCGTTAACAGAGAGAGCGTTAGTGGAGGATAAAACTAACTAACTTTTTCTAATCGGTAATATCCAAAGGTTCTGTCTGTAGTCTTGATACACCCGATCACACCAAAGTTTCACAAAAGTGTATTGAAACTTAGAACATACTCTCTACTCCCTACTCTCTACTCTCTCCCTCTCCTCTCTCTCTCTCTCTCTCTCATCAACAGATTGCATTATCTCCATGTCAAATAGCACAACCTTCAATCCAGGAGTCGCTCTGCCTGCTCGTCACCCCGCCAGCATCTCTACCCCTCTCGTCGCCGAGGAGTACGCGAATGATGGAAAACACCACCTTCTATGCGCCAGCGGCTCCGTCGCAACAATCAAGCTACCCCACATCGTCCAAGCGCTCTCTCACCACCGAAATCTCTCTATTAGAATCCTCCTCACTAAATCCGCCGAGAAGTTCCTCGACGGCCAGAGCCGAGAACA